>VYZQ01048569.1:0-15451 GCA_013400655.1 Mystacornis crossleyi | reverse complement strand
AGAAGAAAAGAACACACACACACACACAGAAAGAGAAGCTCCTAAAAACCCCAACATACGTGTATCAGCAGAGTTATGTATATATATCCTGCAGAGGATGAAAACATTTTGAAATGTTTTATATTAAGTACAGTAGTTGAAATATTTTTAAAGTCTAGTTTGTGCTTACATACATAACCACTACTTAGATATTTAGGAGATGGAGATGAACAACTGGTGAACTGATAGACCTAGAGCCTAGGGGTTTAGGAGCATAGATGCACCGAAGTCCTACTGTATGATAAGGCTAAGAATATATTGTTTCTCTGTTACTGCATGTTAATATAGCTTTGGGCAGTAGTGAAGGAGAATGCAGAAGGGATAATATGTATATTTTGGACCAAAACTATGTTATTCCTTCACCAGGCTCTGGAAAGTAAAATGGGAAGTACCAAACAGATGACTTTCAGCTGTTCTATAAACCAGCAAGTATACAGATTTTTCCTAACGTCTATACCTTGACAGCAGCCACAGTCAGCTTACAAGGATAGCAATTCCACTTGTGCAAGGTTCCTTGAGGTTGATTCTGTAACTACTGTATTCACCTAGTTGAATTTTAATTCTGGTATTGACAGATGTGGGTAGGACATTCTCTTTTGTATGCCATGTGCACTGGTAGAGTCAGTGTGGCCAAAACACCCAGATGAAAAAATAGAAGAATGCACAGCTAAGTACCACATGAAATAAGACAGGACATACTTCAGCTAGCATCACATAACACTCTACAGTAAGGGCAAAACAGCATTACTATAAAAAAAAGCAGTATTATATATATATATTTTAATATTATTATCTCCAACAGTACAAGTATTATAGAAACTCATTGGTAAATTTAGTAGGATAATATTAGTTCAAAGTGTTGCAAACACCTTTAGCTATTGTAAAATAATTCTGCAGCCATGTAATTCTGTAAGATTATCACTGGTTTTCTCTGTGCTTCTTAGAACTCAGAAATTCATGTATATCATTTATGGGTTCAGTTATCTGCACATCCCTACTCCACTTTACACGTGTCTGCTCTATTCTATGTTTTTTACTTTCCGTCTATGAAAGCCCATAAAAGTCACTTGGGACTATGAAAGTACAAGGGTAAGAGGTATTTGACCTCACAGTTTGTGAGGTCCTCTAAGGAATCTCCTCTTTAATACAGCTGGAAAGAACTGTGAACGAACTAATGTTAGTTACGGGTAGGGCAACAGATGCAACCTGCAACATTCAGAAATTTCGAACACTGGAAAAACAAATCCTTTCTCTTTATGGAAACAAAGCGTTTCTTTCTGGAAGAAGAGACACCCTCTACTGAAGAAGCCATGATGTCCAAAGGGTTTATGTGGCTTTCTAGCCACTGAGATGTGAACTGCCAACAGAAGCATTTTGCGCTTATGCCAATAACAAAGAAAATGTTGCTGGAGGCAAAAGCTACTGCCAGCACTTGGAAAAAAAGAAACACTGGCAACTAACCATGTATCAAAATAGATTCTGAAATGAGAAAATGCCTTCTTTTCACCACCTACTCAAATATCTTATTTTAGATTGTGCCAAAACTGAAGGGTAGATGATATCCACATTAATCCTGGCTAACAATTTCATGGGAAAAGCTGGGAAGATCTCTCCCTCTAGATCATTCATATGGAGAACATACTCCAGCTTAGCTTAACTGGCTGCCATATGTCACTCCTGTTCCACTGATAAATAGCTCCCAGTACATATATCCAGATTAGTGTCCTTCAGTGTATTATGGTCTGGAAAATGACCATGGGAGCTCCTCACTCAGTGTGCAAGATGCATTTATTATTAGAAAGGGTTAAACAGATAGTTGTCATTGCTACTAACAGAACCAACTATATTGTCTCAAAGCAAACTACAGTGTCATTACTGCTTACAGTGAGGCTCAGGATTTTTATGAAATCAGAGAATGTCACCAGCAGATGGAGCACAGTAGGGGAGCAATGTGCCTTCGTTCCATCAAGATACCATATAGGGAGGAAAGGAAGTTTCTTACATGCTAGCTGTTAACATTTGTTAAAGGTGTTACTTGAAAGGGAGGAAATATGCTCAAAAAATAACTGTATAAAATAAAAAGATGTTAGAATTGTTCAGTGGTCATAGGGTAGTACAATCTTAAATGGTTATTTGTGTAGCGTATTTGTTCACATGAGTAGTTTCACATGGTCTGAGCTATTTCCATTGACTGCAGATCTCAGAGCATGAGAGTGGTTTTTCTCTGCTTCTTCCACAAAATCTGCTTGATTCTGCTCACATGTTTCATAACTTTCCTGCATTATCTGCCTCCATCCTGTTTGGAGCCTGAGGGTAACCTCCTTCATAATCACTCTTAAGTTTCTGCCTGGATTTGCTTTCATCAAAGACAGGTCCTTTGAGCCTTCCTTTTCGTGAATTTTTAATTTACTCCATCAGCAATCAGTTTAAATAATGTCATGCTGGAAAGGAAGCTACTCTTCAGATTTAGAAAACATGGCACTATCTGGCTTTCATGTTTTCATTTTGGATATGGGAGTACATATAGGTCAGTGTAGAGTTTTGTGCGAATTTGTTGGGGAGGCTATTTTCTTATATTTTCCTTCTGAATGTAGGAGTGATTTTTTGTGTATACATTTCTATATATCTCTGAAGTGCTTTATAGTTGAGACATGAGTGGAAGGCCTAGTATTTTAAACAATTTTCTGTGTTTAGCTGACAATTAGGGGTTGTGTTCAGCACAGCTCAAATAGCAGAAATCTGGTTTTAAGGTGAACACTGAAATTCAGTTATCAACAATCCTGTTGATGCAGGATTTACATAGCTAGTTCAGAGAAGATCTAGTTCAGTGACAGGTGTTCCTCCAGGGTTGAAGATGATCCCATGCTCTCCCATTGCTTCTCTCAAGGCCTTAGTACCACCTATCGCAACAGCACTGAAAATCAGTCAGGAATACCAAAGCGGGATCTTCTGAAAGAAATTTGTGCTCAGCATTTCACTTTTACATTCCTTTGATTAAACTGTTGTTAATATCTTCTTTTTTTTTTTTTTTTTTTTTTTTTTTTTTTTTGTTTGCTTAAGATAGGGGGCGAAAACCAGCTAATTAAGGGTTTACCAGCTAATTAAATCCACTCTGTCTAGAAATACATTGTCCATGCTCCTACAGACAAAAAAAACCTCCTACTGTAGGACACAAAACGTTTGCTGTGATATTGCAGGAATCCCAGAGACTTGCAGTCCAAGAACTTCTGACAAGAGGTGAAAATGCAGAACTGCAAATATTCTTCTTAGCCTCATCCTCCAGCTACAAGAGTGACATTGATCAGAGAAGGAAAATTCCCTTTCATTTACTGTTTCTTCATTAATTCATCTGTCATTATAATAAGAGAAATATTAAGGTGAATTTATTCTGTGCTTAAGATTTTCTCTCCTGACCCCTTCACAGATGGGAGATTGGGAAATGGAGCTCTTGCAGTCTTACCTGTGGGGTTGGTTTGCAGACACGAGATGTCTTCTGTTCTCATCTACTATCAAGAGAGACCAATGAGACCGTGATTTTGGCAGATGAGTTGTGCTCTAAACCCAAACCATCCCTCGTGCAAGCCTGTAATCGCTTTGACTGCCCACCCTCCTGGTATCCTACAGAATGGCAAGAGGTAAGAATTTAAGTGTAATCTCATTTTATGACTGCTAAAAGTAGTCACTGTGTACATTTCAGTGGTCAGAGGGCTGGAGCACCTCTCCTACAGGCTGGAGAGCTGCAGCAGAGAGGGCTGGAGGGAGACCTTAGAGAAGCCTGACAGTTCAGGAAGTGTGCCCGCAAGAAAGATGAAGAGGGACTTTTCACAAGAACATGTAGCAATAGGACAAAGAGTAATGGATTTAAACTGAAAGAGGCTAGGTTTAGTTCAACTATTAGGAAGACTTCTTTTATGTGAGGGTAGTGAGGCACTGAAACAGGTTGCGCAGGGGAGATGTGGATGTCCCATTCCTGGAAGTGTTCAAGGCCTGGTTGGATGTAGCTTTGCGCAACCTAGTCTAATGGAAGCTGTCCCTTCCCAGTGGGGGGCAGCGGGGGGATGGAGTGGGGTGGAACTACAGGAACTTTTAAGGTTCCTTCCAACCATTCTATGATTCTGTGATTTTGCTTTAGCCCATCGAGAGGAATCATTAATCATTCTGACAAGCCATTAAATAACTGCAAAGTGTATGGTTTTTGCTCTTAAAAAAATACATCAATGTTTTGAGAGGTAAATAACGACTGTAGCTATTTCTAATGCAAAGTTAGTGTAAAATCTTAACAGCTGGCTATAGATTTCAAACAGAAATATCTGGAATATGTTGGTCAGCTGCAATGAGTGAACTTGGGTTAGCTATGTCAAGGTTTCTGGGAATACTAAATGAGAAGAATTAAGGATAAAAGAGTCTTTAAAGCATTTTGAGAATTTCATATATTCTCAAATAATAATTTAGTTTAGTACAAGAAAAATTCCTCATCCTTCAGGTTAAGAAATGTGTGTTAAGCACCTCCCTTTGGGAGATGGATGCCTTATTATACTAAATATAAAAATTGCTGTCTACACAATGGATTTGTACAAGGCTTTCTATCTTTAGAAAGCACCCTGAGATGAGTTAATTTGCTGATATCTGGTTGCAAATTAAAATATTTGTGTAATTCAAAAGACTTAAAGATGCTTCTTTAAATGGTTGTAATACTACACAGGAAGAAAGGATCCTGCACTGCTGTCAAGACTAAAGGAAAAATTTGCTGCGTGGTGTAGGTGTAAGCAAAACGCCTGTTTAAATCTTCATTTTTGATGTGTGCAAGTCTTCATTCTATACTATGTGAGCATTTTGCATAGTGCTTACATATGTCTGTTCAGTGTCTGTATATAAAATCTGGTCGTTACTTAAGAGCCAGGGAGATGTTAATGTATGCACCTGGTGAAGCTGATAAATCCATGAAGCTGGGAGAGCTTTGGGTTTGGGCAACTAACCTAGTAAAAAAAAATTGTGGCAGTCTGATGGTCTGTCAAAGCCAAGTAAAGGGCCTACAGCTTTAGTCCTGTGTTCGAAACAATTCAGTGGTATTTCATGCTTTGTCTACTGATATTCACACACACGTATATTCGTAGCTGTACTTTTGAAAATTTCTAGACTACAGTCATAATAAATGTTATATTTGCAAATAGGAAATACTATTCTACTAGTTCATAATGTAATAACGTTAAATCAAGCATTTCAAAATTAGGATATGCTAGAAGGAGCACCTATGCTTGTTTAAGTCCTGTAATTGGCCACAGTCCTTGCAGAAAACAATTTTCGGTAAGTTTATGTGAACAATCAGAAGACATATAGTATGAGGAAAAATTTGGTTTTTTCTGACAGTGACTATTAGCTGTAGGCCACAGTAGAGCGGTACCAAATTGTTTCTGCTACAGCTATCTCCAAACAGATTTTTTTCAAGACTGGAACATCTTCCTCAACAGTGTAAACATGTGTACTTCCACCTGTCTAAAGTAATTTTTCCAACTGTTCAGGGGCTTTCAAATGCTACCTCTTTGAAAGATTTAGCAGATCTTAGTGACGAGGAAGCTTGATTAACTATAAAAGCTTTAACACCTATGTTAATCAGAAATTGAAACAAAGTGCTCAGTTCACACTTGTGTTAGCTGGTGTCTTCTCCGGGCTGGGAGAGAACCTGTGCTGCAATTCATTTCTACAGTTCAACAAAGGTCATTTTGTAGCTCTTCTGCCTTACTTCCACAGACTTTTCAGGCTGGACACTAAGTATTTCCAGTACTTACCTTTCACCAGAGGAAAACAGCACAAAAAAGCACGAAAAAATATGCTTGTCTGCCTACTGTCTTCTGTTTCTGTTCAGATGAGTACTGTGGCAGGAAAAAAGCTCTAATCCATTGAAATCAATTTCCATTCTCTCATTTTTTATGGATGTCTGTGTTCTTTCTTTGCAACACAATCATCTTTACAAGTATTTCCACCCTGTAGAAAAACCAGACCTTGCAGCTCAGTCCCATGCAGGTTTCCCATCTGAAAACCTGCACCATGAGGCTTGTGCATTACACTTAGGGATTATTACAGCTGTTGGCTTCTGAGATGTGGAAAGAAAAAAAAACATTTGGAGAGGATGTTAGCAGCTGAGACAACTTCTGGGGGTGACCTCCAGTCATCCAGCAACATGCTGTGGACCCCTCCAGCAGAAGAAAACCTGAAGAAGGATTTCTTTCCTTGCATTAAAGGACCACAACACCTCCCCTCTCCCCAGGCTCATGAGAGGATTCCCCCTATACAGGGAGATGAAGGGTCCTTCAGGAAGGTGCCTTCCTCACCTTAGGGAAGGTCCTTTAAAGCTTCCCCAACATGAAAGGGTAAAATCTGTTCACCACACAGCCTGGTTTCAATACATTTCTTTGGCCTCATCAGTGGAGTTTGTAGTGCTTTTCAAAATTCACATTGGTTTAATGAGGGTTTTTTTAACACACACACACACACACACACACAAAAAAAAAAAAAAAGATTTAAACTGGAATGACCAGTGTTTTCTTGTCTAAGCCTTTTATGCTTGTAGGGAAGGATTGTCTGAATTAAATGGCATTCGAAGCCCCAGTGTTCCTGGCAGATAAACACACAATAATTATCAGTGTTGTAACATTACAAACAATTTTAAAAACACATACTTACATATTTCAGACTATTTATTTTAAATATTTCTGTGTCTTTACTAAATGGGTTAGGATCTTTATCATTTTCTGGATCAAAGTGTATATATAAGCTTTCATTTTTACAAGACCCTATACATATCTGTTCTGCATACATGAAATGAGAGACATCCATTAGTAAATCTTCATCCAACTTTGTTTTATTACTAAGTGCTATAGTCTCAGTCCCAGCATTCCTTATTTGCTCTTGAGTGCTATCTTTGCTCCAAAGATAATTAGAACAATGACTTGAAAACAAAGTCAGTATAGGAAAACTGGTAATATTTTCCTAGTTATTTTTAATCCATACCATAAAATGTCTCTTCTACATCTTCAAGTGTCAGACATTAAAAAACAACTGAGACACCTTCTGAGAAAAAAATGTTTACTCCTTTTTGCAGGCGCTTTATCTTACTGTGGAGTCGTTGCAGAGAACTCATTTTGAGAGCAAGGAAAAAGCCTGTATTGTTGTACACCTTGAGTAGAGAGCAGTGCAAAATTAAACCACATGGGACACCGTGAAAAGGGACCTGCAGGTCCTGGTCGATGGCAAGTTGAACATGAGTCAGCAGTGCCCTGGCAGCCAGGAGGGCCAAGCGTGTCCTGGGGGGCATCAGGCACAGCATTGCCAGCCTGGCAAGGGAGGGGATTGTCCCACTCTGCTCTGAGCTGGGGCTGCCTCAGCTCGAGTGCTGGGGGCAGCTTTGGGTGCCACAATAAGAGAAAGACATTAAACTATTAGAGAGTGTCTGAAGAAGGGCCGCAAAAATGGTGAAGGGCCTTGAAGGGAAGCCATATGAGGGGCAGCTGAGGTCACTTGGTCTATTCAGCCTGGAGGAGACTGAGGAGAAACCTCATTGCAGTCTACATTTGCCTTGTGAGAGGAAGAGGAAGACAGGCATTGATCTTCTCTCTCTTGTGACCAGTGACAGGACCCAAGGGAATGGTCTGAAGCTGAAGCTGCGTCATGGGAGGCTGAGGTTGGATATTAGGAAAAGTTTCTTCACCCAGAGGGTGGCTGGGTGCTGGAACAGGCTCCCCAGGGAGGTGGTCACAGCACCAGCCTGAGAGTTCAGGAGGCATTTGAACAATGCTCTCAGGCACATGGTGTGACTCTTGGGGCTATCCTGTCCAGGGGCAACACTATATAAGTGAGTGAAGTCCAAGAAGCAAGAAAAGATGTATTTTGCCTTATCTCTGGTAGAGCTGGAAGGGCAGAGAGACTTTCTGAGATTTGACTTATTGACAATGGGAACATTCTTTGTGGTATTCAAGTGTGTAATCCATTTTGTATCTTGTATATGATAACAGTCCTTAGGCAATGTTGGAATAATACTTTTAATCATATTTTTCTTCCTCCTCAGGAATGAAATGTCCTCAAATGAGAGGCTGATAAACATTTTCTTCTGTTAAAAACTAAGGTTTTTCTTGCTTAATTTTTTGGGAGCCTTTGAGCTTTGTAATACTCTAAGTAAGTAGGACAAAGCTAATTTTACACATTAAAAAGCAAACCAAATATAAAAATGTCTTTCTGCACTTCCTTTCTGTCTTTCAAGGGAAATGCTTATCCTAAATATTCTAAATATACTAAATATCAGGCTAGCATTAATGTTCATGCAGCTCTTTGTCTAAGAGAGAAGGGCCTTTCAGGACTGCAAGATTTTATAAAACACTCCCTTTTTAACTGCTTAAGTATATGTTTTAATACTTCTTCATATTATTGTCTACTTCTCTTGAATAATTGCCACATCACAAGCTATAAGCAACTCCTGATCATGTCAGTGTAATGCAAGCTCTTTCCCTTTCCTTTGCTAGAAGAAAGGAGAAAAGGAGTTGAGCTGGCTGAAATGAGCAGAACTGGGAGCCTGTTATCAGCCTCAGGAAAATGATCCTTAGGAAAAAGGGCTGAGCAACTAAATTTACAAAAAATATTCAGGAAAGCTACTAAATTTGGTTATTCAAAATTTCCTGCCCTGCTTGAGTAGAAAAATGAAGGATATTTACATTAAGACAGAGGGAAGGTGTGTTCTCTGGATATTATCATCTCAGTTTACTTATCTACTGCTGGACAAGACTTTTCCACTCTCTCTGCCACTGTTAGTAGTCACTGTCAGAGCTCAGACAGAGATACTGGTATTTAGATTCTCCAGATCATGTGCAAGTGTCTCATTTTCCAGGGGGAGAGGACAAATTTTCCACCTCCATACTGCAATGCTGACTCACTGTTTCCATGTCTTTTGTACCAGTACCTTAAAACAAAACATTTCAGAAATAATGAAGCAGTTTTTCTAAATATTAGCAAAATAAGCTGCTTCCATTTTCGAAAATATTTTTGACATTTTTAAAAGTAGCCTACTTTGAGGTGTCTGAAATTTTTCATTTATGTTTTCTGTTTGGCCAAGACCAAGTGTTGATTTCTACCCTAATTTACAAGTATATTTTGCAGCAAGTGGGGTGGTGCAGGTGTCACATAAGGTGTTTGTCTCTCTTTTCTCACAGTGTTCACAGACCTGTGGTGGTGGTGTCCAGAAGCGAGATACACTCTGTAAGCAGCGGCTGGCAGACGGAAGCTTGTTAGAGCTGCCAGAAACCTTCTGCTCTGTGCCAAGGACCGTTACACAACAAGCCTGCAAAAATGAGGATTGTCCCAGTGAGTGGCTTTTCTCTGACTGGACACAGGTATGCTATTAATATGCGTGAGTATTGTACATATCTTGGAGATGAAGTTCCTAAGCAAATTGGGATAGAGGAGCCAAATAAGGTCAGACCCCACAAAGCATGTTATGCCCAGTTTTGCCCTGTAATCTGTCCTTATCACCCTGGTTGGGGATGTTATCACTAGCTCCATGTTCCTCTTTGGTGACCACAGATGTGCTTTAGCCATCTGGCCAAACCAGATGTAAGATAAAACTCTTCTGATGTAAACACAAGTCATGCTCAAAACAATAAATCCCTGTCTCTGTCCATGCCTATGCTTATTATTCCATCCAAGGCACTGATGAAGAATAATCTTTATTACCCTAGGCTAACTCTTTGTTCCCAAAATCTAGCTGTTCTGATGTCAGTAGTCTTTTCCTTTTGGGGCTACTCCAGCCCTTTCCTATGATGAAGAGAAGAGAAGGGAAGGGAAGAGAAGAGAAGAGAAGAGAAGAGAAGAGAAGAGAAGAGAAGAGAGAAGAGAAGAGGGGAAGGGAGGAGAGATATTATAAAAATATAATTTGACCTTATAAGGTCAAAGCAAAGGCAAAGGTTCATGCTAGTAAGCATGAAAATCATTCCACATGGTGCAGTCTCTGCCAGTCCTCTTTCATGGAAGGTAGTGGAAATTGCCTTGTGGAAATTGTAAAAGAAATGCCAGTCACCCTACGGAGCTGTCCTACCAGCACCCTTCTTAGGGTGATCTGTCTGGGCATTTTACTCAAATTAATGGATGTTTTCATAAAGTCTTCTGCAAGGAGACATATAGCTAGTGTGGCAGTGAAGATGGTGATTCCAGCACTCTACCCTTTTTTCAGCTCTTTTTACAGACTGCTGCTTGGGTTCCAGTGCAAAGGCACTGCCTGTATTTCATTTTCCACGATGCTGTATGCATAAATATGAAACTGAATAATCATGATGAAGTCCATCAAACAATGTCCACCTGTGCAAGAAGCAGCATAGTCTGCTATGGTATTAGAGGGTTTATACTCTTCTGTGTAAGCCATGTGTAGTAACTACAAGGCTGAAGTAATTAATTGGTGACTAAAATACTCATCCCTTTATTATTCCTAAATAGATTTGCAACCGCAAAGCTTAAAGATTAAGCTCAGGCCAGATTTTATCAGACCAGAATGCAACTGCGATCTGCAATTTAATGAGGTCTGCTCTTGGACATGAACAGGAGTTTTTCCAGCTAGCAGACACAGACACATAGCAACAAAGTGCAAAGACCGGCTTTGAACTGTAGCACAGTACCATTAAAACAAGGGACACCATCAGACAGAGAAGAAGTGCTAATAGGAGCATGGAAAGAGTCTAAGCCTTATAGGACAGAAAATAACAGATATTTGGTCTCCTTACTGTGCCTGCACTGTTTGTAGCTGCACAGTCAGATGATGCTCTACTTTATTCCACTGCAACATTTTGAAAACTGTAACTGTTCTGTCCTGTGGTGTATGCATGCAATGTGGATACTGGAGGTGAGGAGGGAGTGCATGACAAGGAGCACCTTTTTCGTTTTTCCTAATGATTCTCATCCTGTTCCTAGTGTTCAGTGAGCTGTGGAGAAGGCACACAAAGTCGAAACGCTATTTGCAGAAAGATGCTGAAAACTGGGGGCTTTGTTATCATCAATTCCTCACTCTGCCTTCCTTTGCCATTCTCATCCTTGATCAGGCCCTGTGCACTAGGCCCCTGTGCAAGTAAGTGGAAAAGGTGTTTGGCATTGTCTGGGGAAAAGGGGCTTGGAAGTCCTTCACTAAGCAATCCATGCAGTTTCCTGCTCCATGCCTTCTTTCGTGGTAGTGTTACTCAGTCTCATGGAGTGGGTTTGTCTGTATGTGAACAAGTCAAGCCAGCGGAGGAGCACTACAGATTTTACTAATGGAGCTGGATGTGAGCCAGTGTGCTGGAAGGGATCTACTAGTTTCTGGAAGAACTGGCTCGAAATTCTCACCAAAGTCTAGATCTGAATTTCACAGCTGGAATATAGAGGCTCAGAGATACAGCATAGGAGCCTGAGGGCAGGTGCAAATAAACTCTTTGCTAGAACAGCTGCAAGGAAAATGGTTGGTAAGGGATTTTGCTGATGATCATTTAGAAACTAATTATTTCATTATGTCACTCCAAATCCTCTATGACCTGGGATTTCTGATGAACCATGCAACACACATTAGATGTATTTTATGTTGGTAGTTCATGCATTTGTTGTTGCTTATCACAAGTCCTCCTGTGTACTCTTCCCTAGTTTGCAGTAAACCAGTTGGATATGTAAAAGTCAGCCTAGCTTCAGCTTGACTCTGAAATTGCTGAATGTTGAGAATGTAGGGAGAAAAGAAGATCTGGTGTTTAGAACCAAAGCTTGGACCAAATGTTGCATGATATTTACTAATAATATACCTGTGCAGCTTAATTTAGTGCTTCATAATAAAGATCTCTGACACAGAGATCTGGAAACCAGAAGGACACACTGAACTAGTGCACTTTAGTAGTATTTGCCATGTTTTTAAGCCTAGCCCAGAGTTTCATTCTGTTCAACATTACTCCTTCAGATAGCAAGACTTTCATTCTTCCTTACTGTTGTGACCTGCAAGATCATGTTGCCTTTGAAGGTTTGGATGGTAAACACATCTCTATTCAGTGCATTTCTCAAGTAACAGTCTTTGTTTAAGTATTTTAACAACATGAACTGTGTTTCCACTGAAGTTTTCTCCCTCCCATAAAGCTTTTGTTCCTGGCTATTTGGTTTCTGCATATACTGTGGGCTACTTTTGCATTCCTAAAGTGTATCTTGTTATTCTTCTTATTTTGATTGTTCAAATTTAATGTCCAGCAACTGGTGGCCTGTTTCTCACATTACTGTCTAATGGGTCAAATGCTGCCCACAACAATGTAAACTACTTGTTTTGTTTAATGGTATCACATACTAATAATATAATAATATTCCAGGGCACAACAGACCAGCTCATAAGCAAAGCCCCCATATTATGGCTGTAAAGCAAGTTTATATCCAGACAAGAAAACAGAAGAAACTGCACTTCATTGTGGGTGGATATGCCTACCTGCTGCCCAAAACTTCTGTTATTCTCCGATGTCCTACCAGGAGGTTCAGGAAATCAATGATCACTTGGGAAAAGGATGACAAGAGGCTTGTCAGTGCAGCTCACATCACCATTGCACCCTATGGGTACATGAAAATCCATCACTTGAAGCCTTCAGACACTGGGACGTACACCTGCACAGCGGGGCCAGCCCAGGAGCATTTCATAATTAAACTGATTGGAAGCAACAAGAAGATCATTCCTGGACAGCCAGCTGGTATTAGGGAGGAAGAGGGCATAAGGAAGGCTGGCTTAAATGATGCCTTGCGAACAGAGGATAAAAATCTCAATGGGATTTTCTTCAATGGTAGCAAGGCTGAAAAGAGAGGACACCTTGCTAACCCCAGCAGATGGTATGACAATATTGTCTCGAGACTGCTACAACTCAGGGGCTGGCCAGGGGAAAATTTGGAGTCCTGGGAAGCCCAGGAGTCCGTGGAGAGAAATGCATCCTCAGAGGAGGATGAGAGCCGGGAGCATAGCCTGCCATTTACTATGGTCACAGAGCAGAAACGCTTGGATGATATCATAAGGAATTTGTCGCAACAGCCTGAGGAGCTTAGAGATATCTACACTGAGCAGCTTGTTGTGCAGCTGGCTCGTGAGGTTTTCAAAAGCCACTTGGAGCACCAGGAATTTGTCCTCAAAGCATCAAGGCGTAAAGTTGATTCAGCCTCAGTTGACTACCCTTTCCACAGACGTGTTTCTGGATTTACTAGCTCCCTGAGGACATCATCTGCTGAAGCATTTATTCCCACCTCTGTAGACCTGGCAAATGGCTTGCACAGGCCTCCTCAAAAGCCTGCCATCCTCCGAAAGATTTCAGCAGCACAACAACTTTCTGCTTCAGAGGTTGTCACCCACCTGGGGCAGACAGTGGCCCTAGCAAGTGGCACACTGAGTGTACTGCTTCACTGTGAAGCGGTGGGAAACCCAAAGCCCACCATTAGCTGGGCTAAGAATGGAGAGGAAGTGAAATACAATGATAGGTAAAGCATGTTATTTAACTTTAAAGAAAATAATTGATATTTTGATTCTTCACTTTCTATGTTTTACTGCCTGTCAGTCCTGTGGACAAAACCATTGCTGTATTTTGCTGTAGTCTGATTTCATAATAGAAAGAAGGGCAAGTGAATGTGAAGTGGTAAATGGGGTAACGAGAGCACTGTAACTCTTCAGCAAGGTCTGGATGGTGGGTCAGGCTGGTGTGGCAGACAGGAACCTTACTTCTGTTTTAGTAAAAAAGAAGGGATTGTAAAGTACTAAAGGACATAAGTGCCTGATACAGTCAGTAGAGCACTCCGCATCCGGAGACTGGGAGCCTTAGTTTATTTTCCCATCTGAAGGCGGAGATTTTTGCGATGAAGATTGGTATTGAGAAATGAAAACTGGCTGTTAGTTGTTACTGTTATCCTCTGTTGGAGCTACAAATTGCATTTCTCCCAGTGCTCCAGGAGGGGCTGATAGACATGGTTGTGGTAAGAGAAGATGGAGGAAGTGAGGCCTCGGCCTCCCACATATGTATCCATGCATTGAATTGCCCCAGGATAAGCCTCGAGGGGCATTACAGTCACCATTAACTGCATGTGTTCTGATGAAGGCTGTAAACTGTGGAACCACACTTCATGGCTATTTGCAGCTTTGCTGTCATCTCAACAGACTGATCATTTAGTGGTAGTCTACTTATGTGAATTGGTGAATCCTCATCTGTTTAAACTCTGGAGTGCTGGTCCCAGTTTAACTTGAGAAGTTGACGTAACAAAATGCTTTTATCAGTATACCACAAAAATTACGCTGTTTTTCCTTCAGGTAGCCTTTACTTTCCTATCACTCCACATTATTCATTTGTGTGGAAGAGCAGACAGAAAGAGGTTATTTTCAGTACTAGTTGTATGCTTAACTGTGTTGATAACATACACTTTTCTCATGTCTGTGCTTGGGATTTTATATTTTGGCTCTGTTCTGTGAGACATCAGTAGATAAGACCAGGAAAAGTGTGTAGTAGGGAGTAATAATGACCAACATAGTACAACAAAGTTGTCCAGGGATCTGCTAGGAGCTCCTTCTGCACAAGATACTGACCTCAGTTAAGACATCTGAATTTACTCATAAAATCAGCCTAGGATGTGAGAAAAGATGGGGCGAAAACAAAAATTAATTTCCAGTGTGGTGCCCTTGGATAATCCAGTAAAGTCTTGATCTAGGTAAAATTGCCCTTTCTGTACAGTTACGAAATTAGTTTATTAGTGTCGTCTTTACTTTGACTACTGAATCAATGAAAAAATAATTGCTTTCTGTAATGATCTGAGTTTCCTGGTTCTTGCCTCTCTGTCCAAAGGTGAACAAGTATATTAATTTTAATTAATTAAATTTAACACAGAAAAATGATAACTTCTGAAGGGGTAGAGGTTGCTAAGAACAAGAATGTATCTCTGGTGGAAATCACATGCAGTCATAACCATGACTTGGATATACAGAATCCCTTCATTTGGAATATTCTTGTGAAAATATCTGTATGCCACCCCCAAAAAAGTTTCATATATATAGATTTTCATCCAGTGGTTATATCCCATTAGAATTGGTAAGCTAAAGTGTTGGGGTTTTTTTTCTCTACTTGAAATGACTGTAACTTCTGTGGTGTCCATGAAAGGGAGGGCACATTACATAAAGTTCACATAGGAGGAATGCTAGTCACTTCAGTCAGGAGAAAATGGCAAGTTTATTTCACACCCTATAAGCTATCATGGTATCACAACAAGTAGATTAATTTAGCTGAAATAAAGGAGTTTGATATGAGTCCTGAAATTTTAGTTCAGTTTTTTTTATGTATAATTTTAAAGTTCCTTTTCAACCTTTATTTTTCCCATTCAGTTTGGCTGAAATAGCCTTGAATGGTGTGTTTTGTTTCTGAATTAT
>VYZQ01048565.1:5114-15172 GCA_013400655.1 Mystacornis crossleyi | reverse complement strand
GGGAGGGGGGGCGGGGAGGCTGCTCGCCCGTGGCGGTGAGTGAGTGATCGCGCCTCCCCGGGTGTCCCTTCCCTCCCTGCCCCGGGCGTCCCCTCCCTCCCTGCCTGCCCCGGGCAGCCGGCCTGGTCCCTGCTCCGCGGGGCAGCACGGCGCTCCCGCCGCCCCGCGCGGCTGCTGCCGGGCTGAGCGCGGGGACCTCCCCGTCCCGTCCCCTCCCCTCCCCGCCCGGTTCGGTCTCTCCGCGCCGCACTTCACAGTGCTCCTCAGCGGGAAGAGCTGACGGGGACCGCGGTTTGGTGGGTCCCTACTTGTGTGCGAGCCCGGTTCTTTCACGCTGGCTTAGTTTTTGTTTTTTTTTTTTTTTTTTTCCCCTTCCCTTCTTTCCTTTCCTCCTCTTTCTTTTTCCCTCCCACTTTGCATCAGGCTCTGTTAGAAAGCGGTCGAGAAGGGAGGACGGGCGGGGGGGGGGTTGCCTCCGCCTGGTAGATGGAAAACTATGAATTTTACATCTGAATTGCCAGATGGAGAATGGTTAATTTATAGGTTATGTATTGTTTACGTTGAGAGCCTCCGGTCAGGAATTTAGGTCCGTAACTTCATCCCGCTGCAAATAAATCACTATCTGTTCTTGAAAACAAATCAACAATTAATGACGGTGAACAGTCCTGGAAAATTAAACTGCAGCAGACCAGCTCCTACAGAGCTGGATTTTATCTTGCCAGCCTTATTCTGACTTTTATGCTTGCTTGCTGCGCGGTTGCTTTCTGAGAGCTGTGATTATTTAGTTAGGCGTTGTGTTTTCCCATTTAACACAACTGCTGAAGCGTTCTCGTGTTGGTCTTTGTTTTGTGCTTGTCGGGTAGGTGCTTTGGCTGTAACTGATTTCTCTTCGCTGGGGATAGAATAGAAGGAGTGTTGAAAATTTGAGTGGCTTTATAGCTGAAAACGAGTGTCAAATCACGTTTTGGGAAGGGGGTAAGACGATGTGCAGTCTTTCGGGTTTTTCCCCTCCAAACTAGTGGAGTTGTGCAGTTTTCAGGTGGTAGAATTTTTGCCGCGTATGTCTTCTATGTACTGTAGACATGCTAAATATTATACTGTGTAAAGTGATACCTCAAAAAGAAGTGGAACAGCTGAATGTATGCCATGCTGAGGCCACCTGAAGGAAGACTGACAGTGGCAGGCCATCAGGTAATGTAGTTTAGCAGAGGTGTGTGTGTCGTGTTCATCACAGCGTTTGAAAGCGTGCACTGCTGGAGAAAGTAGTTTAGTACTTGAGCACTTGCATGACATCTTGTGTCTATGTCTGAAGCAAGGCTGAACTTAATTACTGTAAGGTGGGGGATATGATGTGTCTGGGTGCGGTGTGGTGTTTTGTTAGGGGTTTTTTATATAGATCCTATACCGTAGTATTTGCCTATGCATTTCTTGCATCCTTTTTACTAGTTCACATACCGACTGGGTAAACTATAGTTCAGTTTTTGATCAAACAACTAAATAAATTAAAATGGAAAATCGTATGTTTAGCATTTGTATGCAACTTCTTTTTTCTCTTGTATATATTGAATTTAGACTTTATCTAGCACACTTACTTATGGACTGAAATTGAGCAAGTCACCTAAGTCGTTATTAAGCTGTAATTAACCATATAAAAGCCAACAGTCATTGCTAGCATTTGGAAAAGCACAGTAATGAAATATGGGCATAACCTCAGGCATTATCCGTTTTTATCTGTAGAACAGGAGGTTCTGTTACCTCCTGTAGATTGAGAGAGATACATTTTCTTTTGGGATATGTTGCTCTCTACCAGGCTTTCAGGTTACGCCTTTTTCCTCTCTTTCTTTGTTCAGTCACTCAATTTATAGTCATATAGAAGAGTAAGGGGGTGTATGGGTATGAGTCTTCTGGTTTAGTAAAGGATTTTCATTTAAAGGTGTTTGGAAGTTTTCTGTTTTTTTCTTTAAACCTGAATTGGGAGAGGTGATATAGACTACTTGTTGCACAAGGAGAATTTTCATGGGAGCAACAAATAAGAAAATGTGAAGGTGAACAGTAAAAGCATGCAAAATTGGAGATGGAAGGAAAATGTAATACTGCAATTAATTATTTTTCCCTATCAGTTTCACTCTTTTATCCCTTTATATTACTTGCCCCAAATATTATGCCAAGTAAAATGAAGATATGTCTTTCCTGCTGCCTTCAGAGGAGTTCCATTTTAGAATCAAAAAGTAGTTCTGATATGTGGAACATTATCTTGCCACTTGTCAGTATCATTCTCCTTTTAACGGATATCTAAAGTAATGGTGTTTTTACTCTTAGCACAAAATGTCAGTACTGCAACCTGAAGTAATCTTTGGATAGACTGAGAGAATATTGGCAGCTTTCAGTCAATTCTGAAACTAGGTGGTAAGGGAAAACTGAGGAAACTTTTAAAAGATGTGTTAGTGTGACAGTCCTTAGTGATGAAGTGTTGTGTTAATTTTCCAGATTTGTAGACCCTTTGGATTGTCTGAACAGCACTGATAGATCCTGGTAGGAATCAAGGCTTTTAAAGAATTGTAAAATATATGCTTTAAAAAAAAGAATCTTTTCTTGCCCTCAGAGATTGAACATCTAAAAGTCAAAGCTGTGCATGTATATAAATTACATACCTATTGGTTTTCCATTGGTTGCCTCTTCAGTTGAATGTAGTCTTGTAGAAAAGCTGAGGGTTTTTTTATCTGCTTACTTCTGTTACTAAGAACAGAACTTAGTATAGTTCTGTAAAGTAAAACTAAGTAAAATATATCAAAAGTGAAGTGCATGAATGAAAATTAACTTTGTTGTTTTAGGAAGTTAGTGGTTTGTTTCAAAACCTCTTTGGAACATTTAGAATTCCACAATAAAAAAAGCTGTTTATGCGAATATTTGCTGTAACAAATCCAGCTTGAAAGAATTCAATGAAATACAAGTAGTATTTTAGTTTCATTTCTAAGAATCAAAATGTTAACACCTCCATTCTTTTTAAAGGTTATTACTGTCTCTCTCAATGTATACTGCTTTTCAGCCTTTTCTAAAGTGTGAAGAAGTCCTTGAAGTAGGTTCTGAGGATTAAGACCTTTATTACTTGGTCCCATCTGTGGAATTTGCTCTTGTGCATCCCACCCCAAGCACTGGAAAAACATTCTGCAGCATTCTGCTTGTTTAATACTGTCTGATCTTCAGTTTTGTGTTTTCAACTCACAACAACTTTGGTATTAATATGCTTCAAGAAATAATAATTTAAAAAGGGCCATACCTCACTGGGAACAGATGGGGATGTTTGTACTAATCATCTTGTGTCTCTCACCATTTATATGGGAGTACCATAACCAGGGATCAGGACCCCATCTGGGGTTTTCTAGTTTAGACGCTGTTCTTTAAAGATTCATTCCAGACAATACTAACTGTGTGTACTTTTTTTCTGAGTTAATTAGGAATCCTGATGAATGTTTCTGCTGCTGAAATGTTTCACTTGCATACTTTTTTAAAGGACAAAAAAGACATTGTTAGCAGTCAAAAATATTTTTGTCTTAATTGTTTCCACTGTAGTCACCTAAACTACATTTTCATAGAAGGTAGAATGGCCTTTAAGGAAGGGACCTTAAAGATTATATAGTTCCAACTGCCCTGCCATGGACAGGGAACTTTCCACTAGACCAGGTTTCTCGGAGCCTCACCCAACCTGTCCTTAAACACTTCTAGGGATTGGGCATCCACAAACTCTGTGGGCAACCTTTTCCAATGTCTCACTACCCTCAGAGTAAAGAACTTTTCCCCAGTAGCTAATCTAAATCTCTTCTCATTTCGAAGCCAATCCCTCTTGTCCTGTCACTACATGCTCTTTTGAAAAGTCCCTTCATCTTTCTTGTAGGCTTCCTTCAGGTACTGGAAGGTCACAATTAGGTCACCCCAAAGCCTTCTCTTCTTCAGGCTGAACAATCCCAATTCTCTCAGCCTTTCCTCATATGAGAGGTGTTCCATACCTCTAATCAACTTTGTGGCCCTCCTCTGTGCTTGCTGGCTGATGTCCTTCCTGTGCTGGGGTCAAGAATCTGTAGCTCTTTTAAAGAGTATTAGATTCAGCTAAACTGTGATCACTTAGGAAATGGCTCTTGAGAAGTTGGTTGTCCACAATGTCTGCCAAAGCAGCCTTTAGTTCTCTTTGAGACATCCCAGTATATCTACACTGTACCTCAATTCAATGTCAAAAACCTTCATTCTGAAAGTCTTAGAAAGGAAAGGAATAGATAAAAAACTACTAAAAGGAAAAAACCAACTAACCAAAAACCTAACGGTTACCCACAGTAAGTACCAACATACTGTTCATGAGGAGGTCCTGAAAAAAATTTACAGCAAAACTTCCCATATGTGATCTTTGGGTCACCTTGAGTTTGACTGTTCACTTCTGTTAGTGCTGCTTTGTAACTTAGATGTACATTCCAATGAAGACAATCAGATTTCTAGGAGATCTTTGTCACCGCATATGTTAGGTTTCGTTCTTAACAAAAAAGAATTGAATTGTTGTCAGTTATGAGGAATGAGCAGAGGAAACTTCACGGAAACTTGTAATTACATTTAGGGATTAAAAAAAAAATTCTGCATCTATCTATGTAAAATTTCAGAATTTTCTTGGGGAAAATATATGTAGATGCTAGGCAGCTTGCCATTAGGTGTGGTATTTTCTCTGATAATTTTGTTGTTCGGCAGTTCAGTATAAAGCATTATGTGTAATTCCTCAACACAGAAACAAAGTGTATGGAAGTAACTGTAGCTTTTTGTGTCATCAGTTTGTGAAAGCTTTTGTGAGGGACAATGTCTGTGGACAAACCAAGTGCCATCCAGTGCTTTTCAAAAGTCTAAGGGAGACAAATTCACTTAATTCATGGTATGAAATAAAGTTTACATTTGTTTTTCTTCCTCTGAGTATTAACTGGTCTGAATAAGGCTATAACTTCTGCTTTTCCTGGGTTTTTGAAATGGAAGAAAGAATAGATAAGCCAATGATAAACTCTTCAGAAGAGTTGTGAGGAAGTTTTTCAGAGAGACAGCAAACAGGAGATGCATTTCATCTTCCATTTGCCCAGCTTAGATCATGCAGTTTGTAATTCCTTCAGTTACAGAAATGCTTCTGAGAACTAAGAAAAGATATTTTGATGCATGTACAATTTTTGGAAAGAAATAATTCTGCACTCTTTTAATGACTGGTCAATCTGTACTTGGAGAATGCGGAACATTTTGATAGTTTTCCTCGAGTTACAAATGTTGCCTGTAGTAAGTTCTCCATTAGATTGTCCATACTGCATTTTGTGTGTACATATATAAAAGCATTTTTAGAGTAACCTTTTGTTTCTTAATGGACCATTGCCCCCTGAATCTTCTGTATTGCATACAAAAAAGCCTTAAAACAATATTAAAGTTGCAAATTCTTTTTAGAAATAGTAAACAGTTTAAATTAATTTCTGTCCTTCTAAGTATATGTTATGGTAGTCTTTAGTTATAATGTGTCAGAGTTTTTTCAATCCACTGTATTTAAGAATTAGAGCTGCATATCAAAGTTGGTGGACATATTTTCCAAAAGCTGGAAAATGTAAAATGAATTGACAGGGGACTGTGGGAAGGGAAAAGCATATCTAGTAATTTGAATGATTGAATGTCACTTTGGGATACTGGAATTCATTCTTTCTGTCAGTTTCTTATGATCCCAGGCAAGTCTGTTTAAACCAAACTTCCCACAAGAGCTTATTCGTAGTGCACTGATTTCCTGGGAGACAGGCTTTAGACCCAGACTACTTCTACTTGGCTCAACAGATGCTTTAGTTTAAGATGCAGCACTGGATAAATTGGCATACTTTAAAAATTGTGTCCTAAATTCCTCTAACTGTACAGGCAGAATTGGTGGCTAGTTCTTAAATTTCACTCAGTAACTTGGGTTAGTCATCTATGAAATGAGCAGAATACTTATTTTTATGAAAAATTTGTGAAAGTGTTGCAAAAGGAAGTTCATTTTTATGGCACGCTAACATAATACAGCCGTGAAACCTTACAAAAGCTGAGTAAAAAATTAAGTCTCCTCCAAGTGTGACTTAAATCGAGTATAAGTGACACAAATAAAATTATAAGGAGAAAAGTTGAATAGTTTTTTTGCCTTGAATGAGAAAGAAATCCAGTGATGTGGAAAAAAGATAGTGAAGGATCAGGTACATCAGCTCCTTCGTGTGTATTCTCTTTAATACTACATAAGAAACTTTAATTCTGTTTCTCAGCTCTTAATAACTGATTTTACAACTATTTCTGTATTTTCACTGTTCGTTTTTAGGCAAACTTAGTAAACAAATTCACTGTATGGAGGTGCTCCTCTCAGACTTTAGGTTGTAACCTTTAGCTTTGTGTGTATCTATGACTGATTGATGGAATGCTGTTAGTAGCAGTAAGTTTTTCTCTTTTAGCAGCTTTATGTGGGATGAGGTATGAGAACTTTTCAGTGGATTCTTGCAAGTTTGTTACTGCTAGAAGGGCAGTGTAATGTGTTGTTTGCACGCTGTATGCTCTGGAAAGAACTGAGATCTGCTGGGGCTGCATTCCCCTCCTGGCAGCTGCAGCTGGCCTTTCTACTCTGGTCTCTCTTTAGTGACTGCTCTGTCTAGTTCGTCCTCATACCTCCTGGGCTTGATTCCAGTCCTTTGTACAATGTACTTCGTCTCTCACCTTCTTCAACACGTCTTAGGCTTTACAGAATCGTAGAATGGATAAGGTTGCAAGGGACCACTGGAGGTCATCTAATGCAGCCCCCTGACTCAAACAGCATTCCCTAGAGCACATTGCTTGAGACTATGTCCCGATGGCTTTTGAATGCGTCTGGGGAAGGAGTCTTTACAACCTCTGTAGGCAGCCTGTTTCAGTGCTCAGTCATCCCTATGGAAAAAGAATTCTTCCTCATGTTCAGATGGAACTTTGTGCATCAGTGCCTGCCCATTGCCTCTTGTCCTATTGCTCAGCAACATGGTGAAGAGCCTGGTGTCATCCTCTTGATGCCCTCCCTTCAGATACTTATGTACATTGTGCGTTTTAGGAACCTCAAGGCTGATAGGGTATATCAGCTATGGTGTATGGCGGTGGGGTTTTGTTGGTTTGTTTGGAATTTTTTGTGAGTTTTGTTTCTATTTTTTTTTTGTTTCTCCTTTTTCCCTCTCTCATTAACTTTCCTTCTTAGTTGAATGCCTTTTCTGTAGCCCCTAAACTTTTTAGTCCATTTGTCTGATAGAACTTGTTGGCCTCTGCAGTGGAGTTAGTAGAAGTGTGTCCAAACCTCAGCTGTTTCTGTGGTAAGCTGAGCTTTCTGTCTTAATTTCTGTCTTAATTAAGAGCTGAGAATCTGGCTGAGGTGTGAACAAATCCAGCTTTTTGTGCTAAAGAAACAGCAACATCTGGCTGTAAGCAGACAGGTGGATTAGTGATGGATTCAGCTGTCAGCAGGATTTAGCAGATGTGTTTGTTAGTCTGGTTTGGCTGTGTTAACCTTCTAACTTTAGGGGAATAAGGAGAGAGCAACCTATAGGGTGTACATGAACAGTTCTTGTACATTAAGTAATAGGTGGAAACTCTCTGAACTGTTGTATCATGATTGTATGCTTACAGTCGTAGTGCAAACAGCTATATTTATTAATAATTCAAAACTTGCTCCTTTCAGTTGCAAAATTTGTCCTTTCAAAATAAATAAGAATTCGTTTCCTATAGGTGTTACTTGTCCCAGTAGTTTCTATTTATGGAACACAATCCAGTGGGGAGTGTATATGGTTGTTCATCATTGTTTTTGATTTGTTTTGTTGTTAACGCTCTCCTCGGTAGGAGGAGAGGTCTTTCTTTGGAGTGGAAGGCAGTGATCCAGTCTAGTAGAATGAGGTCCGTGAGGTCCTGCACATCAGCACAGATCTGAGCCTGACGGAAGCACAGCCCACACACTGATGCACACCATGAGTTTGTCTGTCATTGTGCAGCAAATGTGGCATGGAACCATAGAAATTCTCAAGCTGGAAGGAACTCATAAGGGGCGTGAAGTCCAACTCCCTGCTTCACACAGGACTACCTAAAACTAAAACATATAATTAAGTGTTGTCTAGATGCTCCTTGAACCCTGACATGTTTGGTGCCATGGCCACTTCCCTGTACCAGTGACTGACCACCTGTCAGTGAAGAACCTTTTCCTAAGGTCCAATCTGAACTTCCTCTGATGCAGCTTCATTCCATCTCCTTGTGTCCTAATGTGAATGATGAACTGCAACTGAAAGATAATTAAATATTAAACATGAACTTCAAAACAGAAGACAAACCAGAGTTTGGAAATTTACTATCAAGGAAGTTGACATAGCTGTACATATGCTCCTGTTTATACCAAAACCAGGATTAAAATGTACTAATGGATGTAAATTTCTGAAAGTGGCTTACAAAGATGATAGGGACAGACTCCACTCAGTGGTGCCCAGTAGTAGATCCAGAGGCAATGTGCGCAAACTNCCTCGGTAGGAGGAGAGGTCTTTCTTTGGAGTGGAAGGCAGTGATCCAGTCTAGTAGAATGAGGTCCGTGAGGTCCTGCACATCAGCACAGATCTGAGCCTGACGGAAGCACAGCCCACACACTGATGCACACCATGAGTTTGTCTGTCATTGTGCAGCAAATGTGGCATGGAACCATAGAAATTCTCAAGCTGGAAGGAACTCATAAGGGGCGTGAAGTCCAACTCCCTGCTTCACACAGGACTACCTAAAACTAAAACATATAATTAAGTGTTGTCTAGATGCTCCTTGAACCCTGACATGTTTGGTGCCATGGCCACTTCCCTGTACCAGTGACTGACCACCTGTCAGTGAAGAACCTTTTCCTAAGGTCCAATCTGAACTTCCTCTGATGCAGCTTCATTCCATCTCCTTGTGTCCTAATGTGAATGATGAACTGCAACTGAAAGATAATTAAATATTAAACATGAACTTCAAAACAGAAGACAAACCAGAGTTTGGAAATT
The DNA here is from genome assembly GCA_013400655.1 of Mystacornis crossleyi. Lineage (NCBI taxonomy): Eukaryota > Metazoa > Chordata > Aves > Passeriformes > Timaliidae > Mystacornis > Mystacornis crossleyi. The sequence goes on along the minus strand of VYZQ01048565.1, from coordinate 6,134 downwards.
TACTATCAAGGAAGTTGACATAGCTGTACATATGCTCCTGTTTATACCAAAACCAGGATTAAAATGTACTAATGGATGTAAATTTCTGAAAGTGGCTTACAAAGATGATAGGGACAGACTCCACTCAGTGGTGCCCAGTAGTAGATCCAGAGGCAATGTGCGCAAACTGGAACACAAGAGGCTTCTTCTGAATGTTATCACTGTGACAGTAGTTAAGAACCAACACAGGTTGCTCTGGGGTTTTGCAAACTCACTATCCTGGGAGATCCTCAGAAGCCATCTGGATACACTTCCTGGCAAACCGGCTTTAGGCGACCCTTCTGCAGCAGGGAGATTCGACCAGGTGACCTTCAGAGGTCCCTTCCAATCTCAATTATTCTATGAAAATTCAACCCCATAGGGCTAAATAATTGTAGGGGTATTAGAAAAAGTTACCGGAGTCAATATATTATTGGCAGAGAACTTGCATGTTGGTCGAGTGTTGAGGTAGATGTCAAAGGTAAGTTAAGACTTAAAAGCTGAAGATTCTTTTAATTTTTTTTTTTAAGTGATCTTACTGGTAGATTCATATATGACGGTAGATGACTAGTTTCTGAAACTGCTGCTGGTCCTTGTGGTCTTACAATGCACTTAGTTCACCTGGTTGTAGTGTCTCTTCATCTAATTTGAGCTTTGTGATCAGTTATGGTGTTATATCAGTTATGTGATCAGTTATCTTTCTCTGTCTTTGGGGACACAGTTATTTTTTCAGTCTGCTTTTCTGTCACAGTTTTGCAAGAAGCAAAATAAAATGTTTTAGCTGGGAGGAAAAGCTGAACTGATAGAAGCCATCTGGATAGACAACTTCTATTTGTAAAACACCCAGCTGAATGTGTTTTTGGTACTAAGATCACTATAAGCAGTTATAATATAAATGTGTGTTTATAATTCATATTGGCTAGGGTTGGGTGCGCTGTTGTTTAGAACAACGTCCGACTTTGCAGTTCAATACATGTGCTTTCTTCTAGGTCTTACAGGTCA
>VYZQ01048564.1:51665-67574 GCA_013400655.1 Mystacornis crossleyi | reverse complement strand
TTTTTTTGTATATGCTAGAACTTAACTGCAGCTTGAAAGCTCTTAAACTCATCTGGACTAAGATGAAATCATTCTTTACATACACAAATACGTTCAGGGAAAATTTAAAGGATTTATTTTGTTTTTAAAGGCTATACTTGAATAACAGACTCAGCATTTATATTTAGTTTGCTGGCGTGTTTATGCAAACTTTAGGAGAAAAGCTTAACTGCATGTTTTGTTGCTGCATAGTTTCAGTATGTAAATTGGTATTTACAGAAAAACATGGTGAGGGGATCAGAACACTTCTTTATTTCCATAGACTGGTATTTCAAATACTTACTCAGTTTCGCATATCGGTCTGATAGCTGATAAATGCCATTTTAATAGTAACATCTTTGGTTTTGTTTTCATTTGGGCTGAAATAGTTTGCTTATGTGCCTCTTATTTGTTGCAAGTAGAAGTTATAATCAGTGAGTCCCCAGCTAAACAGATTGCTCTACAGTTCTAAGGAATAAAAAGAAAAATATGCATTTTGTGACATATTGGCAAAAGCAAAAATATTTTAAACTGTGATGATCTATAGTAATGGAGAATGCTACCCTAGGATGTAAGGGGCTGCAAAAATTGTGGGAAATTTACTGCATTTTTTAAAAAATTGGCGCAAGTTCTGGAAATGTTGCTTAAGATAAACATGACTGTTTTAACACTCCAAAATATGAGATTTTCTGTCCCTGTTGGAATAAGTTTGCAGTAAACAAAGAATATAACTGCATCCAAAACATCCCAGCTTCAAAAAAGTGTCTCTTAATGGTTTCAGCGCTGTCTTATTTTCTCTAATTACTGTCATTTCAGTATTGATCAGTGAGGATTAATTATTTACTACTGCAGAAATGTAGTTTGTAAGTAATTCTTCATATTAAGTATTTATATGGATTCTGACATGCATTCTGTTGCTTAATATCATATATTTAATGTTAATTAACCCCTTGCATCTTGTATACCTGAAATGTGTAGCAAGATTGGCATGTGGTGATCTCATCAAATGTGTAGCAAAGGTCAGTAGCTTGGAATGGGCAGTTACAAAGTGTGTGGGGAATGTTCACCAGTCCTTCCTTTGCCAAGGTCAGAGCAGTTTGAGGAGAAAACTTTTTAGATCTTTTGATAACACAGTTCCAGCATCTTGAAACGTGGATGCCTGTCCCAGAACTGTAGTTGTAATGAATTAGTGATGTGGTCGTTTACATTGATTACAAACCAGTGGAAGCATCTGAAGCTAACCAAGGCGGATCTTGTCTTCCTTGAAAAGGAGAGAAGCAATATGCAATGTATTTCTAGATATTTTAGGAAATAAATTTAAATTGGATACCTTCAGGGTCTGCATCAAACAACAGTATGTCAGGAAGAAGCAGCTGGAAGAAGTATGAAAACTCCTCTGTTGGAAGAAGCATGAAATCTTTGCAAGCAGTTCTTGCACAGAGCCCAAGGGTGTAAAGACTCTTCACTGCACATGAGATACCTGTCATTGAAACATTTATGTAAAAAATTCATATGTCACCCATTGAGGCATTTCAGGTCATCAGAAAAGCTTTGGAGTAGGAATTAAGAATTTGGGATAGATAGGCACCCATGTTCCTGGTGAAGACCAGTACTTACCAGAAGTATTTACTTACCTTTAATCATAGAATACCAGGTTAGAAGGGACCTCAAGGATCATCTGGTCCAACATTTCTTGATAAAAGCAGCGTCTACACAAGATGGAACAGAACCCTGTCCAGCCAAATCTTGCGAGTGTCCAATGTTGGGGAATCTACCACTACATTCAGGGGATTATTCCAATGGATGATTGTTCTTATTGTGAAAAATTTTTCTTTTTGTGTCCAGTTAGAATCTCTCTAGGAGAATCTTGTCCTCCATACGCCTAATTTCTTCCCTGTGATTCTTTGTAAACAAGTTTCCATCTTTTTTGTAGCCATCCTTTAAACACTGGAACATAGTGATAAAGTCAATCCTAAGCCTTCTTTTCTGCAGGCTGGACAAGCCCAGTTTTCCCAACTTTCTTCATATAGCAGCTTTCCAGTCCTTTGATCATCTTTGTGGCTGTTCTCTGGACACTCTCCAGCTTGTCCACATCTTGTTTGGGATAGCAGGAATCAAAACTGAACACAGTACTCCAGGCGTGGCCTGGCAAGCGCCGAGCAGAGCAGGATGATGACTCGTGTGTCTCTGCTGGTGGTGCAGCCCAGCCCCCTGTTGCCTTGCTTTGCTTTGCTTTGCTGCATCACAGTGCTCCCTTATATCGACCTTGTTGCACCCCGGGTCACTCTCCACAGAGCTCTTCTCCAGCTGATTAGATTCCAGCCTGTGCTCCACGCCTGCATTGTGTTTTCCCCAGGTGCAAGACCTTATGCTCGTCCATCTGAACTTCTCAAGCTCCTTTTTAGCCCATTCTTCCAGCCTATCCAGGTCTATTCCTGCAGGGTGGGTTTCCCTTGTCAGTGTCTACAACCCCCTTCAGTTCGGCATCATGAGCAAACTTCATCAGGATACGTTTGATCCCATCATCCAGATCATGGATGATGAAAATACTAAATAGTGTTGGTCCTAATGTCAGTCCCTGGGCACCCTGCTTTGAGAAGGAGCGATTTCCCACCACATTCAGGGTGTGGTTGGTCAGTTCCTCACCCACCACAAGGACCACTTGTCCAGACCATAACACCTCAGTTACTTCAGGGTGAGGCTATGGGACTCTGTATTGAAAGCCATGGAGCTATTCAGGTAGACAGCGGCCATTAATTCTCCCCAGAACATTTGAAAGTGTGCAGAATACATACCCTACCCTACCCTGCACGATGGATGTGTGTGAGTGAATATGTTAGAATGGAAAATTAATGGGTTTTTCAATAGTTACTTGTTACACAGGATGCATTTTTTTTTCCTGAGAACTCTGACGCTGAGAATTTGTGAGAGTTAGAATCGTTGAAGGGGTCTGACACAGATTTTACCAATTAAATTTACCTGTTCTATATTTTACCCGCAATACTTGCAGGACTTGGAATGCACACCAGGTATAAGGCAAACAGTTCAGCTGTTACGCTGTATTACAGTAGTGTTCAGGAACCTGTGTGCCATCTCTGCCCTCAGAACCTTATTCTCATTGCTTACATTATGTGTTTTAATGCCTTGTTTAAGTAGAGGTGCTATCCTGACTACCTGCTATAGTTCTTGTGGTGAGGATTTTGGTGGATAAACAGGGAACTCTACTCTTCAGTCCCTTTAAGTATGTCAGCTTTTTACAGAACTGACATTTTCAGAAAGAAGCCTAATCTTGTTGTCTGTAGTATAATGTCATGGGTTGACACCTCTTCCTGCTCTTCGGGTTTTTCTTCCCTTCTTCATCATGGATTTATTTTTTTTTTTAATTTTCATTGCAACAATAACAATAGCTTTAGGATTTCTGCCACGTTAAAAAAAAAAGGTTGTACTTCTTGTGTATTTTGTTGTGGAAGTCTGATTTTTATGTCTGATTTAAGACAATAAGCTACAGGAGAAATAGTTCATGTGCATCACCTGTTTTTCTAAACATGGTGCTCACATCTGCAACCTACACCAGATTCAGGTGCAGCTCTGACTGTGTTTATGAAAACTAGAAAGATGCCAGAAGAGTATCACAGGAGACTTATGGATGTTTGTGTCATGAAAGCAGGAAGGTTGATACATTTTTCTTAATAGCTCCTTTAATAGTAGCTACCACCACATTGCAATATGATTGATCATCTCCATAACGGTCCAGATGGGGTTTACAGGAGGCAGTGACTTTGTTAAGCAGATGNTCATAGTTTTTTTTTCTTTTTTTTTTTTTTTTTTTTTTTATTTTGCTGGGTGTTACAAAGCGAAATACATCAGTGTACTGCTTGACAGGTTCTTAAATTGTTGTTACACTTTTCATGTCCTGTTCTTACACTGTTTTAGTGCCTACCATAGTCTGTTTTGACTCTCAATATATTTGTGTAGTGATTGACTTATTATAAGGATGAAATGTACGGAAATTAAAGGAAAAAAGACAGTTAGACAGAGCCATAGAACTCTTCAGAAACTGCCTTCAAGACCTTAGGCAAGACACAAATCTGCCTTTCCTTTTTTATTAAGTGAAGGAGAGTGTGAATAAAGGAACTACTTCATTTATACATGTACTGAAATACATGAAATAAAATGAAAGTGATGGAACTACTGCAGTGGGATTTAACAAAGGCTAGAACGCATTCTGATATTTTTAGAATTTGAGGGTGTCAATATATGGTTCTGATTCCTTTTATTTCTTTGTTGTGTGGTTTGGGATTTGAAAGTTGAGTGCTTGTGGTCATTGGTAGAAATTTAAACACTCAGTGATGACTGGAGCCCTGTGTGCTGCTTCAGCTTACGTTGCTGGGTCTTGCTGGAAGACAAGCAGAACGATGGGGGACTATTTAAGAAGGTGGCATAACCTCAAAAGGCTCAGCAACAGGTATTTTAGCTGCTGTCAGGATTTCAGAACAGTACTTCAGTATGTTCTCGGTTTGGCAGTGGGGGCAGCTGTCTCTACCTCCCACTTCTGGTTGAAGGAAAAGTTCTCCGTGTACGTGTGTGTAGAGGGCAGGGACTGTACTTTTTTAAATTGTTGCTTTACTGTCCTGGAGGTTACTCCTGGACTGCAGCTGCAGTTACAATAGAGATGAGTAGAAAACCAGCAACGAAGTACAAGCCTGCAAACTCTCATTCATCAGTAAATGACTGTGTCTAATAATTAAAACTGAAGATTAGCTACTGAAAGGTAGGGGTATCTCTTCCTTTTTATCTACAGACTCACTTTGTTCATTTTTCCTTAAAGATACTCTGTTTGCAGGATGGCTATCTGCCATCTGTGTCTCAGAGATCCTTCTCTGATGTTCTCCAGAGTGCTTTGTTCTTACTGTATCATTCCTTTTACTGAAAGTTCAGTGTGTGTGAAGGGAGAAAGGGAAGCCCATCCCAGGGAGCTCAGTGAGTCCTTCCAGCAGGACTCAGCAAGCCACTGGCATCGTGCAGGCTACCAGCTGTTGCAGAGCTGCAAGAGCACTCACAGCAAATGCATGATAATAAATATTCTCTGAAATATCTTCAGTTATACTACTGCATAATAAGTCTTTGTTCCTTTAAGTAGACCATATGAAGTTTTTTATAAAATAGGTTTTCTTACTGCATGTGAATTTATGCTGTTATTAAATGTTCAAAGGAGATATGCCTATGCATTATAATACTGGAAGAAAGAAATACAGGGAATTACATAAAAAAAACTAAAGGGAGTAACTACTATTAAATATCAAGAAAAATTACAAGTTTAATGTTTTTTGAATGTGTTAAAAACAATTATAGTGTTGCAGCTGAGAATGAAATTGCATCTTATTGGTTAATTTTGTAATGCTAAGAAGAAAAGCCCAAAGTTTTTTGTATAAAATTTCCATTGACTTGAAGTTTATTTTAAATTAATTTTTTTTAATATCCCTGTGTATAGACTGGTGTGGCAAGAGGCCAAAATTATGAAGAAATAATACTTTTATATATTATTCAGACAGATACATAGCTGTCTCTAGAGATGAGGTCTCCAGAGGTCCTGGTTCCAGCTGAACAGAGCCAGCAGGTAACTCCTGTCAGGCCAGTTCTCCCCTCTTTGCTGGTTCCTGTGCCACGTTAGCCAAACCCTCTCCTCGAGCCACATGTGATGCTCTCTGGCGTTCAAGAACGCAGGGGTTCATCCTGCTAATTGCAAAATTAATTTGGTAAGAACAGCAGTGTGACTTATTTTTGGTACATCTCAGGGCAGCATTAGTTTCCTATGAAAACAAAAATGAAAAGATTTCCTCCTACTTGTAATTCTCATGTCAGTAGTTTGGATGAAGAGGAAATGAAATGCTACTTTCTGGCCTCTCTGCAGCTTCAAAGGCGAAGATTTTTTGGGGTTTGGATGAGTTCTTTCTACATAAACACAGAACAGCTCAAGGAATACCTGCAGGTCTTTGAAAAGAACAGTCAGACTGCAGCTTTCTCAAGCTGACTGTTCATCACACACTACTCACTTCTCATCTGGAGTCTTGTTTAGTTTCCACTTCCATGCAGTTTTATTTGTATACTCCATAAATAGTACAAAAGTAATATCATGTAGTCCCTACACAGGATAAAAGTGAAAATATAGGCAAACATTTATGCTTGCTAGCATCTGAAAAAAATACTTTGAGGAGTATTTAAAAACATTTGTACTTGAATTTATGTCACTTAGGAGTTTGAAGAAATAGTTTGCTAAGGGATTTTCTAATTGCTAAAAATAATTAGGAAAGGCCTCAGCTGAAGAGAATAGATTGGAAAATAAATGAAATAGAGTATCCCATTACTTGTCAAAATGGATCTATTAAAAAGTGTTTCTAAGTTTTCATTGTGTTTTATTCTGGAAAGTAAATTAAATAGGCCTAAATTTTGAGACCAGTTTTTATTTTTAGATTCAGTTAACTAGCAACAGTATTATTGTAAGGTATGTGCCACACAGATACATGCTTATTTTAGATGCTCTATCCAGAGATTATTGCTCTGATGAGGTAAGGCTAAAAAAATTTACAACAAACTATTGGGAAGGGTGAAAAAAATCCCAACAAAACTTCCCCAAGCCCCAGAGTATTCTGAAGTTGTATAGACTCTTCCCTCTACCCTATTTATCCTATTATCTGTGTCCTTTGGAGTTACCATTTTCACTGTTCTTGAATGGCACCTAGTCTGGCTGAAGAAATTTGTCAGAAATCTGACGAGATGCAGCAGGGACAAATGAGTTCTCTGGGTGTGATGGACTAAGCCCTGGCAGATGTGCACAGCAGAACAAGATATGCTGGTCAGAAATGTTAACAGGGAGGCTATGATTATAATATAAGGAAAGTATCTTTACTCTGGGGGTAACTAAGCATTGGAACAGGTTGTCAATGAGGTTGTGGATTCTTGATCGCTAGAAGTGTTTGGGATTTGCTCAAACAATTTCCTGAGCAACCAGTTGAAATTCAAAGCTGTCCCTGTTAAAGCAGGAGTTTGGACTTCCCAGCATTAATGATTCGGTCTTGAAATTCAGAGTCACAGTTGCATTTTTACGGCATTAGCTGCAGCTCTGTTTTGCTCAGATAGCTATCAGTTTATTTTCACAAACGTCGTATATGTTCAGCGTAACTCTTTAACTACTTTTATAAACCATCAGATTCCTTTCCTGTCCATAGGTTACGTGGAGAAGCTAAGTCAAAGGAATTTATTTGACCATTGTTTTGTTTTTCACCCCATCCTTATGTTGTTATTACCTACTGAGCATTTGCATGTGACCTTTCCCACAAGGCTCCTGCTGTTGCATCCTTTTGCATTGTTCTGGTAGCGCTGGGAAATGAGCACAGGAGCGGGAGAGGCAATTGCTCTGCTAACTCAGGCAACTTTTCTGCAGGGTTTAGAAAGCCCCCTGAAAGAAAAAGGCAGGCTCTGCATCATTACTTGAGTGAAGACCTGTGTGCAGGAGAATCGCGCTGGTGTTAGAATGACCTGTGCTGCGGAGCAATAAATAGCTGCTGTGTTTTGCGCTTGCTGATGGTTGTGGGTTTTTCTTTCTGCCTCTTCAGCTGTTTGGCTGTGTTCCCAAACAAGCAGAGCTGAGTAGTGGCGTCGGTGTGTGTGGCTCACTGAGGCCAGGCTTTTGTAACAGAAGACAAGAAATGGTCTGTGATAACCAGCTCCCAGCAGGAAGGGACAGTGCCTGCAGGTTTATCTCCTTGAAAGCACTGAGGGACAGCAAGCGACACCGAGCTGCGCAGCGAACATGAAATTGAGGAGTGAATGCTTCTGATCGAAGGGGATGCGGAGTGGAGAGGTGCAGGTCCTGTGGAGGAGAGGGAGGCTGTAAAACATGTAGAGGAGTATTTTGCAAACAGGCAAATTTTACAGTGATCAAATATATTCTGTGTAGCACAGTGAGTTAGTAGAATCTGGGGACAGACTGGATTAAAACTAGCAGTAAATCAAATAAATAGCAAGTATATAGCAGTAAATCAAAATAGTATTTGATTTTACAAGAGGAAAAACTCTGGGAAAGAAATCAATCATTCCTTCTAAAATAGGCTTGGAATTTCTTTAACCAGCTTTCGATCTTTTTTTTTCCCCTAAGCAAGTATTTAAGTATGACCAAATATATGTCCACTCACTACATTTTTTTGAGTGAATAGTACAGTCTGTATTCTGTTGTTTTGCATAACTCCTCAGCAATTTCTTGGTTTATTTTTGATTTTGATGGTACACATTAGGAAGCTATGACTCTTCTTTTATAATATAAATTTGCTTTTGTAAGGATTTAAAGATTTTAAGACAAGCAGCCAACATTCCCTTAATGATTGTTACTACTTTCCTAGCTGATTTATATGTAACTTCAGGTGAATTAAGAGATTTGAACAGTGAGTCTTAGATCTTAATGAAGTTATTTGACTAATGCAATGTCTATCTTAGTTATACTTTATGTTGGATTTATTTATGGACTTATTTATTTGGATCTCATTCATGCAAAGAAGCCTTCAGATGAGGGTTTCGGATTAACTCAGTGAGAATTCTCATGTGCATATGTATTTTTAAAGAGGTATAGAATTATCACAGTGCCTGTTCTATGTTCCTAAAGGGGCACTTAAGGCTACAGATAAGTCTGCATTTCATGGGACTTCTCACTTGAAGGTTCTTAATTTAATCTGTATGGTGACGCTTTGTTTTGCAAAGGGCACCCTGGCGCTGTGCAGTCAGAGCCCGTCTGTACACTCAGGAGCAGTGTTGAGCGTGCCCGGGATGGATATCGCAGGGTTATAGATGCAGATGCTCCGTGGCCATGGGTGTGCAGGAAGATGTCCTGGTGCAGAGCCTGACGTGCTGAGGCTGCTGGGAGCCGCTGCCGGTGCAGCAGAACGAGACTGGCTGCGGCTACCGCCCGCTACGAGGAGCGCCCGTAACCAATATTGGCCTCAGGAATACAGATCTGCAGGTCTGGCTGGCTGAAATTGAACCTTACCTGTAAAGTGAGTTACAGTCTAAATAAGTTCAAAAGATGCTTGGAAGACTTTCAGCTCAACGCGCTGGTATTTTGGGGAAAGCTTCGCTCCAGCGTGAGGGAGCTGCTGTGATGTTCGTTATTTCTGACTAGATAATACAGATTTCTGCTTTGTTTGCAGTCGTGTGCAGCTCTTAGGAAAAGATCATTATGACGTGCTTAACCATTAAAAACATGTGCCTGAATCCTTTTTGTGACCAAGTTTTGGATTAAAAAAAATTTGAAAATTCAGTTGTGTGTAGTGAGAGAAATTGACTTCTAAATTCACCTACCAAGTAACAGAGACTTGGTCCAGGCTTTCCAAAAGGAAAAGAAAAAAAAATTATTTTGAATAGTGAAAATAAAATGCAGGTATCCTGAGTGCTTTTCAACACCTACCATTTGTATATTGATTGACTTGGAGCTGTTGACATAATTGTCAACTGTTGACATAAATGTCAGTTGACATTGTAGATTTCAAAAAATGTTATCTGGGTTGCTGCCTAGTACTCACGGAGTAGGTTGTTCCTGTATAATATTTTAAAGTGTTGCTTTCATAGGAAGACTGATAGTTTATCAGAATTGCTCAAATATGAAAGCAAGTACAAAAATTGTTCTAAAATATTAACTTTGTAAAAAATCCAAACAAGCCAAAACCAAAAAAAGCATAAATCAGTGATTTTGATACATAGCATTTTTTAGGATATTGTGCTAAACCAGCAAGTTTGAACTGAGTATCACTTGCCTGCAGACATGCACTTCTATTACCAACTGAAGCAATTGTCTCCCATTTCATTTAATGTTGAGTGGTATCAGTTTATTGCTTTTATTTCATGAGGAGTAATTTAATTTCTGGAAAAGTGTGTTTTTAAAATATTTTGCATAAACATTCTGTTATTACCAGAAGAAGCCATAGTTGTTGAAGAATGTGAAGCTGAAAGAACTCCATTATGTAACTGTTTCATTAAAACAAGGGCAGGCCCTACAATTTACTTGCCATTTAAACTCTAGTTAGAATAAAATGTAATGTGTGAAGTCATTCAGATAACTTGACATTAATTTACCATTAAGGCCATCAGCTCCTTTGAATCATGGGAACAGTCTTGCAGAATATCCTTGAAGACTGAGACAGGCTGGGAAGCTTTGAAGTGTATTTCAATTGACAATTTTTTTTTTTTTTTACAGTGTTGTGGGGTTTTTTCCTCTTCTTGTTTCTGACCAAACACAAAGAACATAATGAATGAATGGATATCATGCTGAAATCTGGGATCTTAACCCCACTAATTCAATGGCTGGGTGTCATATGAAACAACTGCACTGTCACTGTGATTTGCTCTGCAGCCATGAATAAGTCACAAACCTTGCAGAGTTCCTGCTCATTTTAATCTTTTTTACATTAAAACTCTTGACGAGAAGGGAAAGAGGGCTGTATCCTAAAATGTTGGGTCGTCATTAGAAATTGTAGGTAAGTCACATAAACAACTTGCATCTAAAAATGCTGATTGAAATCAGTCCTGCCATCTTCTCACGGCAGATGAGAGCAGGAATGAATTCAACTAGTTTGCATTTACAGCTTGGTCATAACCACAGCAGCTCATCACGGGCTGCAGTAACCTGAGAGATGAGTAAATATTTTCACACTTAGCTGTGACCAGAGTTTTGTGCTTCTGAGAGTATTAAGTTGCCAGTAGAACTTGTACTAATTAGTTTAGAACTCACTGCAGTGTGAGCAGGCAGAGGCTGGACCCTGCCCTGGAACAGTTTAATCTGTTCCAGTCTTCCCCTGGGTCTTCAAACCAGTGAATGGTCTGGGTGGAGATGCTGCAGACCTGCCCAAGTGAGCAAACGGTGAATGCCTAAATCCACAGGCAGCAAACTGATGAAGAGGTGACAGTATCAAAGGAGTAAATGCAATCTAAATATGAATACTAATATAACTCAATTATATTTTTGCTGTTCAAAAGCTTCACTGAATATTGATCATGCAAAGCCAGAATGCTAGGTCAGGATCTAGACGGCTATTTTTAGGAACACTGATACAGATTTTTCTTCATCCCTTTCCCACACAGCCAATATTAACACACTGAAGACAGTCCTGTTCCCCAAATCCAGAGATTTAGGGTAGGGTTAAGATTTCTATGTTGATGGTGGATCAATGAAAGTTAGGTCATGGCCTAATACAAACGACCCTTTCAGGAGTTCTACCTTTGGACAGAAGAAAAATTTTCAACTTATCCTCATGTAACTGCCATGAAATAACGCAGTAAAACAATTCAAGCGGTACTCGTACTTGGAGCGACTCAGTAAATCAGACTTCACAAGAGCAAACTGATTAGATGAATCACTGACTCTACAGATGTATTGGAATAGAATGTCATGTGATTTTATTTTTAAAATGCGAACAGACCTAAGTTCCTAAATAATAACCTCTGTTTCAGATGTGCAGTTCAGCAGCTTTCCCCGTGAATGTTTTTTTAATCAGTGGGTAATTCTCCAAGTATTGCGCCCTTAATTTGAGGGGGCACTCAGGGGGGGCTTGTGCTGTGGGTTTTGGAGTGGCTGACAGCCTCTGTAATCCAGGCCAGCAGAGGATGCAGGAACACTCTCCTGCTGGTGCTGAAGGCCAAGTTTTAGGTGTTTGAAACCAGCAGTCCTGTTCATGCAGGTAACCTAGTCTGTAGGTGTGATAGTTTATTAAAGATCGGACTGTAAGCCTTCCCTGACGAGATGAATAAAGTTACTTTCTGTGTGTAACAAAGTGTCATTTCCAGACACCTTGATGTAAGCACGGACTAATGAATCAGCAGTTGAAGTCAAGACTAGACTGATGTACTGCAGTCTGTGAAAGCTCAGCAGTGAGGACAGTCTCTGGGAGAGAGTCTGATCTCTGATATGCATAATGTGGAGATAGATAACTGAGAGGTACAAAAAAGGAAACCAGAGCTTCTGCATTGTCTGGAGAAGATAATGTGCCAGCTGGTTAAGAGAAGAAGCAAGAAAATGTTCCTTTTTTGGTTTGCTGCAAAGAATTTAAGAGTCCGAGGTTTTCTTGGTTTTTTGTTGTTTTTTTTTTCCCCCCACCCATCTCTTTTATTATCGTATAACCTTGTTGCATATCTTCTGATTAAATTTATTTTTTTTCTCTTGAGCTAGAGGGTCAGGTTTGTGGGCAAGTGGGGTTTACTGGCTATCTTGGTTGCTTTACTTTGCTTCTAACTGAATTTCAAAGCACTTCTTACCCAGGCATTTGGCAGAGCTATTTTGCAGCTGTGTAAACTGAGGCCTCAGTAGAAGGCACAGCTAGTCAGCACGCTTTCCAGTGCATGTCCAAAGGAAACCAGGGATAGGTTTCATTTTAGGTGCATAAAGGCTAGAGTGACAGAAGGCAAAAAAGCAAGATGATGTTCCTGTTGCAGATGGTAACTAAAAAGGCCGTCTGTTGTGCAGCAAGATTCTGGGCTTGAACCCCATGGGGCACTGTGCAAGTGTCTATTCTGCTTTGTTAGCTTGGTTTGTTGACGATTTTAAAGTAAATATTTGGCAGAGTACCTGTAGTAATTAACAGTGGACTGTTCTCAGAATTCATTTTTGTGTTCAATAAAAAAATATTTACTGCTTCATCAACACAATTTTATTCCACACAGCTGAAAATGTATGAACAACAAGCCACTTCACAAATCCAAACCAGATGTGTATAAGACATTCTGCTTTTCAATATATGGTAATTCAAATGTTCTGCCTGGAAAAATTACTTTATTGAAACCAATCAGAGGAAAAAAATAATGTTTACACAGGCAACATCATGTGCTCTTTAAAAGACATAAATGACAATGATTGCTAGAGAGTGTTGTGAGAAATAAATGTGTCATTTGTTTTAAGATTTACGGTCCACCACCATTAGAGTGAGTTATTTCAAGACTACTTCTTGGAAAAGAAGTTTCTTAAAGCACAGATTTTTTTTTTTTTTTTTTTAATGGAAGGGAAGAAAGAATATGGATGCAGGTCTTGTAGTAGAAAAACTTTGCCTCATAACATATTACAGAGTACACAACTTTGAACATATTAAATGAGCATAGATAGGCTTAAAGTATTTTGAGTTAAGTAAGTGATTATTTCATAGTAACTTCCTTTCAGTACTCTGCGCCCTAGTTATTATTTTGGCTAGGTGTTTTTCCAGGTGCTTCCAAATGGAATGGTTGGAAAGTCTTATGTAGTATGAGTATCCTGAAGTGATTTGGGGACATAACAGGACAAGGGGTACTCATGTGCACACTTACACACACACACAGAGCATCTCTCTGTCAAAGAGCAGGTTGGTTTGAACCTTTTTGGTTGGAAGGTGTGTGGTGGTTTTTGTATTTTAAACATAGTTTTTCATTACATTAATTCAATTTTTTTTAAAAAAGTCAGACCTGAAGACAGATTGGATTTATAATTTGAAGCTGTGTTGCAATTTTGGCCTCTGCTTGCCCTCACCTTTCTTGCACACCTAAGCCAGGTCAAGTATTTTAAAGAGGTAATATGAAATAGCATCATTTATGATCAGAATTATGCCTGCTTTCTTCAAAAGGTGAGTGATAGGATATCTCTTCAGGATATTTTTTCCTTGACATACTTCATTTCAGTTTCATATTGAATACACAGGTCCTTGGAGGTTTTCCAGGCTTCTCAACACAAAGCCTTGAGCAACCCAATCTAAATTCAGTGTTTGACCCAGCTTTGACAGGGATGCTGGACCAGCTAACCTCCCAAGAAGCCTTCCAACTTGGTATCTGTGACTCTGTGATTTAGACAAAATGAAATGAAATAGCTGGTTCACTACATTTGCACTTTATAAGCCTCTAACTACATCTAAGTCTGATGTTTTGGGTGCACATCCTCATTTGTGAAAGCTTTGGTCAAAATAAAAATTAAATTTGAAGCAGTGGATGTAGAATGGTTCAAGCATCCTTGGTTTATTTCCTGGCTCTGCTGTAAACACTTGTGTATCCCATCCAGTGGATCCCTTTGTTTCTCTGTGGCTTACTTGTATTTCTGTTGAACGTTGATAATGATACTTTTCTCCTCTTTATTTTGATTTAGATTACTTTTTTTCAGGACAAGGTTTTGTGTATTTTTTCTTTTCAGAGACAAGGTCTCTGTGTATTTTCTTGAAGGAAGGGAAAATAAGCCCCAGACAGCTACTTTTTGCTGGGATTTTATATTATTTGTGCTGGGAGTTGTCAGATGCCACTGTCAGTGCTGTGCCTGTTCAGAAGTGATCCTGTTTGAGCAAAAAAGGTACTTTTGGGAAAACTGCCCTTCCAAAATAGGCTGCACTTTCTTCTCCCCCACCCCCTGCATTGTGGGCTGCTTTGTGGGGTTTTTGCATGCCTTTGGGATGGCAGAAGTTTAGTTTTGAGCTTGGAGAGATAGAAGTCTCTGTAAAAGATGTGTTCAAAGATCAAATTCTTTCTTTACCGTTTTGAAGGCTTTCCGTATGGAGAAGGCAGAAAAACTATGGTATTTATATTCATGTTTTTCTAAATGCACTTGGGCTGAATAGAGGGATTTTTCTCTTTATATGTTTTCCATTCCGTTCATAGTCCTGTAGTGTATCAGTCAATGAGGCCAAAGAGCTGTTGTGATACAGAGATTTATTCAGGATGCTTTTTCCCCACTGAATATCTAATGCAACTTGCATCCAGTGGAATAAAACTTTCTGTAGTGCTAACCTAGGGGAGGTTTGCATCCTCTAGTTAAACTGGAACAAGTCGAGAATCTTAGCTGCTATCAGCAGTGTTTTATAAACATTGCTTGAATATGATACTTTAGCTGCTATCAGCAGTGTTTTATAAACATTGCTTGAATATGATACTTTAGATCTTAGTAAATAAACACAGAGAATATTCTGTCTCTGACAAACAGGGGATCTTAAAATGTTCCATATCATCAAAAAGATTTAAGATCAGTAACTAATGTGCTGAAGCCTTTAACATCCCATGTTTATTGCTGGGTTTGAAAATAATGAAGTAGCTCTACTGTTTCTTCTAGCACCTCTGTCAAAGTGAACTTGTAGTTCTTGAAATACCAACGTTGCCAGAGGTACCCAAAGCTCCAGGGGGAGGGAGCTGGTGTATATTAGAGTTTTAAGAAACTTGCTGAAGCACAGAATAATTTCTTAGTCTTTTTCATGTTATTGCCTTTCCCCAGATAAAACTGAAATGATATGCCAGAGTTGTTTACCAGCAATCCACCCCGTAAGTCTTCCACCAAGCAACTGAGATATTTATAAACAAGCAAGTCAGAGTGCATATATGTAGCCACATGCATGCATACATGTACATGACTGAAATTTGTTTAAAATCCAGGTGAATTATGAGATTACCAAATTAATTACTTCATTTTATCAAGCAAAAATCCTGCACACAATCATCAAAAGTTATCCCTGAGGGTATCTGCCTGGTTCTATAAACAATCAGACACAGACAGGAGCACCCATCAGTCTGAATGTTCTCACTGCTGCCAACTACCCATGCATATTATTTGCTCTGGCCTCTGTTCTGATGAAACTAAATAGTGACTGTGTACGTTCAGATTCCTGTATACCATAATTACATGAGGAGACTCAGTAATGAACATAAAGCAATGAAGTGTATCTGCAAAATAAGACACCCAGTTCAGAATGGGATTGGGAAGTGCATGTCTGTCAGCAAGCCCAGATCAAAGCAGTATGGAAATAGTGGAATTAAAAACTGAGGTGGGGGGAGGTTTAGAAGTCCTTTTGTGGGTCTGCAGGTTAAAAATAAGGGGGTGTGGGGGGGAGTTTTGTTTGTGTTGGTGTTGTTATTTTTCTC
>VYZQ01048561.1:21455-31930 GCA_013400655.1 Mystacornis crossleyi | reverse complement strand
TAAAAACTAGACTGTTTTTAAAGTAGCACAACATGTTTTGGGATGCTTCCTACAGGGCAGGCCAAATAGGGAACAAGGCCAAAAGGGACAAGCATCACCCACAGGAAGCACGTGCTTCCAGGGCAGGAGGAAGGCAAGTCCGTGAGTTAGAAGCAATCTGCAGTCATTTCTCATTGCTTGTAGCAGTCTCCCGACTCACTGTACACATGGAAAGAACAACTGGTTTAAGTCATTTTTCCAGAGAAGGAAATAAACTCATATTTCAATTCCTATTTACCAAAACAAGAGCCAGACAAACTCAGTGTGTATGAAAGTATGTTTATTCCAAAGCTAAATTTCTCACAGAAAACAGTATCTATGAACAGCAGCATTGGTCATGACAAACTCCTGGGCTCCCGGGCTTGGGTCCTGAACCATCCCAAAAAAGCAAGCAAGAATCTCTTCTGAGAGTTGTCAGGAAGCAGGAGGGGGGGAGAATGACAGAAAACAGATACACAGTTGTTGGCACAATTTCAGAAATCGTGCCTGCTCACAAGAAGAGCAAATGTATCAAGACACTTTGCAGGGAGATTAATGCCTGCACAAGAATCTCACAAAACACCCTGCTCCATGCAGACTGCCTGTAAAGGAGCAGCTGCCTCTGTCAGGAGAGAGTTGCGTTATTCCTGCAGACAGAAACCAGGGCTGCTGGATTTAATCATCTGCTGAACTGCTTCCAAGGACCGAAGTGGCTGGGAGGTTGTGCCAAGGATGCGCTCCTTCACAGCCTGCGCATGTCGGGGCCCAGCTGAAGCTCTAAAGGGGTTCCCCTTGTTCCCCCTGCCTCAGCCTCTTGGAGAGGTGCTTGCTGATGGCCAGGAGGGGGTTGGCTCTGTACTGGGGATCGGCGATAGCCTCATGAAACCGAGCCACTTCCTCCTCTCTGAGGGAAGAAAAATAACACAACAGTTCTCTAAGTGCCTCATGTGAAAGGAACTGAGCAGATAAGGACCACCTCACAAAGCAGCAGATTTCTGTTGAGACAGAGTGATCCTGGGTGTAAATCTCAGAGAAAGACAGTGCAAGAATAAACCTAATTTAGCCAAGGGCAAAGCTCAAATTGCTGCCAGCTTCATGGGAGCCAGAGATTTTGATCTCATTCCACAGAGAGACAAACAATCACGTTAGTGTCCAGCATCACTTGGGAATGGGATTTTTAGAGCTTTTCCCTAGTAAACCAGAATACAAGAGACTGTGGATCTGGTGAATCACCAGGAATGAAAATGACTTCAGATTGCACCAGCATAAAATCAAATTCTCTTTAGAGAGCTCATCTACTAACTACTGCTGAACATTGAGTCTCAATAATCCTACATGCAACACTAGCTAGACACCATGGGAAGAGCATGACAGAATTACCTCTGCATGCCTGGTCACAGTTGCTTCCTGGGGAAATAGCCTTGTCTTAAAAAGCAAGCAAGCAGGGAGGGACAAGAACAGTGCAGGAGTATAAAAGAAAACCTGTGAGTTTTCACATAGCCACATCCACTGCAGGATCCACATCTCCCTCAGACTGCCAGGTTCTCCACAGCCTCACCAGACACACACTTGGTAGCATTCAGGTACTTTCCTCCCAAGCATGGCCCTTCCCCTTCAATGCTCCTGCCAGAGGAACAGAGAGAGGAGCCAAACCTGAAGCTTGAGTTGGGGCAATAAGGTGAGGCTTAGGGAACCTCTCACCCAAACTAATACCTTGGGAAAGAAACCTCAAGACCTTCCTCCAAACTTTTTCCCTCCCAAGAAGCACAGACTTCCCAGACCATCAAAAAGTAAAGAAAGGCAGAACTGAGTAAGAAAGGCATCCCAACACCAACACTAGCCTGTTTCTGACAGAGAAGGGTATTCATGGAGAGCAGTGCTGGATCTGTAGCCTGACTATTCACCCTCAGTTTGAAGCTGAATGGTGCAAAACTGACAGAAATCCTGGAAACAAGAAAGCAAACACTGCCAGATCACAGAGCCTAGCTCCAGGAGAGCTGTGCTGAGGGAAAATGAAGTTCTTGATGGCAGTATAAACTATCCAACAGATTATACAGAGGAATAAGGAGTTGCCAGACTAAGTACAGGAGTCACTTGGAAACATTTAAGCTCTGCATCCTTGTTGATATTCAAAAGCCACGTGGACATGGGTCTTGAGCAACCAGTTCTAGGTGACCCTGCTTGAGCACAAGGGCTGGACCTGGTGACCCCCAGGGGTTCCTTCCAGTCTCAACCATTCCACGAGGCTCTGCAGGAACACTGAGGACACTGACAACTGGGTACTTACAGGAGCTGATGTTTCTGAGCTTGTTTCATCAGACAGAAGTCTGCTGGTTCTGCCTTTGCTTTTATGTGGCTGTGGAGAGAAGAAACAAAACGAGTGTTAGAGCATTAATTTAGCAATGGCTGTGTAGAAGGAAAGAGTCTAGGGATTCTGCATCTGCCTTCTCAGAAAGGACAGGTAATTAACTGTCCTACATGGAAATTGTCCTGAAAGGCAATTTTTTCCATAGCCAGGCATTGCATGGAAATGCAAACTCCTTCCACCTGAGGCTGACAGAGCAGGAGGCATTACAGGAAAACCAGATCGCTCAGTGCCAGAACTGGTCATTAGCTGTCCATGCCCAGATCACTTTCTGCTTATCACTGACCTCCAGGTCAAACTGATCCTGTTGCTTAGAGAAAAGATTCCATCAAACCTCTCCTCCCCACTACACATGTCACCTCTGCACAGCTCATGTTCCCTGCTGACGCCGTGGAGCTCCAGCCTCCGCAGCCATCCATCACATGGAGCGCCACAGATACTCAGCAAGAGGAGGGAGCTGCCAGCCCTGCTTTGGTTCCTGCAGTGGGATCACTGGGATATAACGTGCTGTAATGCAGGATGGTGCACTCTGTGCAGAAGAGACGCAACAGTAGATATAGATCTGCCATCTCGCTACACGTTCCTTATTCCTGGGCAAAGTCCAAGGAGACCAGAGGTGTAATCCCATCCCACGTGGTGCCCGATGCCAAGCAGCAGCAGAGATTTACCACTAAGCCAGCACTGAGCCCCAGCAAGGGACATATGCAGGAAGGGCAGAGACTGCTTTTGGGACTTGTGGTGCACAAGGGGAGTTGCTGGTAGAACTGAACATTAAGGAGAGGAGAAGAAATGTCGGTTCTTCAGGATTACACAGATATGAAAGTTAACAGCAGAAACAGGTTGGGAAAAGTGTCTGCCTCCGTGGGGTAGCTCCTCCCCAATTTGCCCTGAAGCGGAGCTCCAGCACACAGGCCAAGGGGGAGAAAGAGGGCCTGCATCCCACCTCTCTGCTGGATCACGGATCAAGGAGGAATATTCCCATACTTGTGGGTGCTGGGGGTTATGGCCATCCCACCAGATCTGCCCCAAAGGGCAGGAAAACACAACAGTTTCTCCCCTTCTCTTCAAGACAGCAGGATCTGGTCTCTTGTTACAGTGACCTCCTCTTCCAAATTTCCCTCTCTGGCATGCTACCCCTCCATCCTCTTATTTTGCCTTTTTTCCCCCATTCTTCCTTTCTTTTTACTCCCCTTGCCTCACATTCCTTCACATTACTCATCTCCATCACCCCTCTCTATTCAATTAGCTCCTGCTCATTCTCCTCTCCTCTCCCTCTCCTCATTTTGAACAGTTCAGCACAGGAACAACTTCTGGTCCTAGTTTGCCTGGAATGCTCACAGAAGCTCAGGAAAATCCCTTCTCAAGCTGGATGGCAACCCTTGGTCACCACAGCAGGGCTTGCCAAACCTGCATGTGCCACTAAGTCATCATGGCAGGCCCTTCAGAGGTGAGCAGCTCTGCAGAGGGTAACAAAGCCTCAAGGAAAGTTATTCCAGAGTACATTCCTGGCTGGATTTCCCCTCCAAACCATCAGCATGCTGCCTGTTTACTTGGACCCTGTTAGCAGCCCAGCTTCATTACACTTCATTGCCTTCATTCATTATAAAACGGAATAAAAACCTCCCTGTAATGCGCTTTTACCCTGCAGGAGATCAAATTCCTGGAGAATGTAATCTTTTATTAATACTGCTGACAAATCACCAGAGTATTACCCTTCCTTTCTGTAATGATTCAAATCCTATAAAAGCCTCCTCTGATTATTTCAAACACTTCTATACAGACATCCAGGAAGCCAGAAACCAGCAAGGGGAAGAAAAGCCTGTAGCTCCTCCATACCAGTACCAAGGGGGGCTGGTTTTGGGTTAGCAGGTCCCAGGCAACGTAGGTGACATCAGCCCATGTCAAACTCCTACCTCCACTGTGCCAACCTGGGCTTCTAGGAGGAGAGACTTTTGGCGAAGGTCAGGGATAGGGAGAGAGGGAGCTGACAGTGCACAGGGAACAGCCAACTCAGCCACACTCTTGGCCAAAGTCACACTACAAGACAACAAAGATTCTAGCCAGAGCACAAAGGGCTCTGCTCAAAGGGCTTGAACTGCCTCAGGAGGAAGCCTGGATGAAGGTCTGGAAGGATGGAATGTCAGGCTGCAACACCAC
The DNA here is from genome assembly GCA_013400655.1 of Mystacornis crossleyi. Taxonomy (NCBI): domain Eukaryota; kingdom Metazoa; phylum Chordata; class Aves; order Passeriformes; family Timaliidae; genus Mystacornis; species Mystacornis crossleyi. The sequence goes on along the minus strand of VYZQ01048561.1, from coordinate 27,390 downwards.
AAGGTTATCAGGTGAGGTCAGCAGCATTACAGTGTGGACACCTACGTGCCACTCCTGCAACTCCCACGACATCTGGATGCTCCCAGCCTGTCTCATGCCAAGCCTCATCTGAGCAATATGGTTGCCCTCTTAGCTGTGGGTTCAGAAGACACATTTCATCTTTTTTTCTTCTGTCATGTGAAGCATGGAAAGGGTTAAAACAGAGTTGAGAATGAGACCCTGTTCTCCTCACCGCTGCTTGTAGCTACAAACTGAGCTGCAGGAAGAAGGGAAATACATAGCCCATCCCTAAACAGCACATACCTTTTGAGAGGCTTCCTGCCTCTGCCACCTGTGGTCAGGTCAGAGAGCTCAGGCAGGGCTTCCATCAAGGGCTGCATGTCTCCCACCACAGGTGTTGCTTTCCGCTTCGCTTCAGCTTTCTGCTTTTGCTTGGCCATCTTTACACTTTCTATTTCTGAGTCAGAAACAAGGCATTACTGGAAGAAGGGGAAACACTTGCAGGAGATAACCCTTGTGCTAAGAAATTTATAGGTTGCTTTACAATTTACAACAGGCCAGAAGTGATTTAAACCAGGAAAAAAATGAACAAAATGCAGCTGGGCCATTCCCTCCATTATGTGTTTGCTTGTAACTATATACATCCCTTCTGACATTGCAAGGGGAAGTGAAATTCCCAAATTGATTTTGCGTTTCCATCCCTTACATCGTCCATTGCTCACAGCAAAACAGCACAGGAGCCCTGGCATGGCAAAAACCACACTGACCTTGCATGGAATCCAGAAACTAGAGGGAAAGGGACAACCCAAATACAGTCAACTCTGCATCTGGCCTTAAACAGGCACAGCCTCCTCTCTGCATTGCTGTTGGGACCAAACAATGGTCTCCTAGCACAGGCAGAAAAGATGGACTTAATTTCAGTTGTTTACTTAGTTTGGAGCAAGCTGAGGTTCCACCTTCATGACTCATTGTGGAGTGCAAGCAGTCAGATGCTGGATAAAGTGGACCCTTGGAAAAGCACTGCACCAAGGGGCAGATACAGATGGCTTTTCTCAGGACCAGGTTTCCCAGTCTCCCAGCAGCAGCTCTGACAGAGGTGTGGGCACAGAAAGCTCCACAAATGTTTTATCTGTCTCCTTCTTTGCCTTAGGAGGTAGGCACTGAAAGCCACTGGCTTCTGCCTCAGTCCTTGAGGCTCCCTGGTGTAGCAATAAGTCCCACAGCTGCTCACACTTCTCAAAGCCAGCAGCTTCCAGGGTGAGCACCAGCAGAACATGTCCTTTAGGACAGACTACAAAAGCCCAGCACTGCTACAAGCCTCCAGCTGAACTCCAAGATGCCCCAACCTGACCCAAAAGTCCCTTGGACAACTGCAAGGATGCGCCTCAGTGCTGAGCTACAAACTCCTTGTGTGGACATGTCAGTGTGCCAGAAGCCATAGGGCTGAGCTGGTGACACAGGGAGAGCAACAGCTCGCAAGGCAGCATGGCCACAGAAGCCCAAGTATTTTTGGTGGGAGCACAAAAGCAGCCAGTCCCACTTACAGACCACAATCCTAGGTCTAATCCTGCTCCCACAGTCAAGAAAGCAGAACTTAAATTCAGTGGCTGGCTCCTTTAATACCTTTGCCTTGCTTCTCCAGCTCAGCTGAGTTGAAGAGCAACAGTTTTTCAGGAACTACAGTTCTGCTGTACATGGATGTTTGTGACAAATCAGGATTGGAAACACTTCTCCTCACAGGAATCCCTGCCAAGAACACAGCTTTCTGTTCTGCATTACTTCTTTTTTTGGTCTGGCTTTATGAAGCTGACTACTTCAGTGCTTTCATAAACAGTATGTGCTCAAAATTTTCAGACACCTGATTCTGCGCAAACATCCCAAATTCTTTTCCTATGAAGTCTTGTTCGTCTGAGGAGCCATGCGATATATGTATTTTTAAATGTGCATAGTTCTAATGTCTGAAGCATTACATAAGTTTTTTCCCCTCTCTAGTTTCTCCTAAGATTACTTATTGGAATGGAAGAAAGCTCCAAGTTTTGCATTTGCACTACTGGGCTGAACTTTGGTTCCCAGGGTCTTGGCATCCAGTGTCACAAAAGCAGCCCTGGGACAAGAAGAGACAACAAACTCAGATTTAGGAAAACAGAGATGTAGTGATAACTTCATCAGTCCAAGCTGGGTTCTCTTTTGGGGGACAAAGAGTTCTTTCTCCACAAAGAACTGGCACAGCTTTTAGGTACTTCTGTGCCTGTAAAGCACTTCTAACACCTAGTATCTCCTAAAACAGATAATTTGGCCTGGACTGTACTGTCTTGGTGTTCTCCTCAAAGCAAAGCCTCTGCATTTCACTCATATCCCCTCATCTTAGGAATTTCAGAGCCAAGAGAAAGGGAAAGAGGTCACAGCAGGGCCAAAATAGCACACATGATCTTGGGAAAGACTGATGCTACAAAGACATCAGGAGGGCTGGATTAAGACAGTGTAGGGATCCTGCTCCTGGGCTTTTCTAAAGCAGCTGACCTTGACTAGCACAGCCATCTGCGCTTTGTGTCCAAGCAAGATGTCAAGGCACTCGCAAGCTGTTGGCTGGTTGTTTGGGAGGAGGTTTCCTTCACACTCATGGGTGTTAAATTCTTGGCTTTTTATCTAAGAAGAGCTAGACACACCTTCAGTGCAACTGGTGAAATCACAGGTTACTGAACGTGTGCTCAGAGCTCAGGCACAGAGAGCATTTGGTGTAGCAGAAAGCTGCATCCCTCTGCCCCAAACACAGTCTGCATCCAACTCTGTTGGATGAGAAGGTGTTAGGAGAAAAGCTTGTCCCAAGAACAGCTTCAGGTGACACAAGGAATCCCTCTGCTACACTGGATAGGACAGCACAGTCCCCTACTGTGCTAAGACACTCAAAGCAAAAATACAGACACTTCCCACAGGAAAGAGAAGCATTTCTGCCATGGGCTGGATTTGTTTAGCTCATATTTCACTGCCTCAAGAAAGGCCAGACTGTCTGGTAAGTGGGTTCACTGACCTGCAGCATGTGGGAAAGAGCAGTAACACAACCAGCAGTGTCCAAAGTTCTTCCTTACTGAGGGGCAGGAGAGCCCACTGCAGGCTCTCACCACAGAGGTTTGGGATTAGCTGGTGGCAGCATGGGGCTCAGCTCCAGCTTGTCCTGCCATCCCCACAGGCCCTGGGCAAGGAGGAGCTCCACTAGACAGCTACTCACATCTGTACCAGAGCTTTAAAAGATAGAAAAATATGCTAAACTTTTATGGGCACAGTGCCCTTCCAGATAAAAAACGGGTTTATGTAGCCATATATATTACACACAGTAAAAAATCACAAGTAGAACTGGGGCAATGACTGAGTCTTGGTGCTAAACACTGAGAAGCAATGCCTGGAACTTTTACCCGTGCTGGGGAGAGATGAAGGTTTCTGAGAAGCATTCAGCCTCTCCTAGCACTGTCACCCAAATCCAGAGTAACTACGGTCTGTGATGCCATGTCACAGGAATACTCACTCTGCAGCCATCTTTCCTTCCTCAGCTTCATCTTCTCTTTTTTGGAAAGAACTGTTTTTTCTTCCAAACCTAGAAGAGAAGACATGAGATGAAGCCTGGCTCCTGCACAACAGATTCAGTTCAACCCTTGATGCTTTTGAACTTGCTGGCATGGCAGGCAGGCTGCAGGCAGATCCAGAAGCTACCCTGCACCCCAACTTTTAGCCAAACAAATCAAACCTGCCTTGCTGTGAGTTAAAAAACAAGAAACAAGTAAATAGACCAGATCATTAGCACAGGATCACAGAATGGTTTGGATTGGAAAGGACCTCAAAGCTCATCCCATTTCAAACCACCCTGCCATGGGCAGGGACACCTTCCCCTAGACCAGGTTGCTCCAGGCCCCATCCAACCTGGCCTTGAACACTTCCAGGGATGGGGCAGCCACAGCTTCTCTGGGCAACCTGTGCCAGGGCCTCACCACCCTGACTAGGAGGAATGTCTGAAATACATCCAGGGCAGCCCTAAGGAGCAGCTGATCACTAGCAGCTTGTAAAAAAAGGACTAGTACCTACTACTTACCAAACTCAGTATTTGGAAAACAGCTGTTGAGCACTGATATCCAATATAAAGTAAAACACCATCACAAATATTTTTACTGGACATCTGCTGTAAGTGCTATAAAATTATATCTTATCTACATTTTTAAAACAGAATTGACTTTAGTCAACTTTTCTTCTGAAATGTGCTGGAAATACCAGAATTCCAATAGAGTAACAAGCTCCCCAAAGATCACACTATTCACTTCAGCTTATTCTTAAGTCTGGGGAAGAAAAAGTGCCCCTTTTTCCCCCCCCAAAAGAAAGAGAAGAAAGGAATTCCATATAGTTATGAAAACAACTCACTAAGGATAACTTCTCTGAAGGTACAGATTTTTTAGGATGATTTAAACAAAAGCATTCTTTAGTAATTTCTTAAGAACAGAACAAACCTGCTGGGGCTAAAGGGACCTTTCCATAAAACGAACAATCACCACCATGTTTTGAGTTTCTAAGACAGGGAGAATGAAGCTGGAGCTTCCACAGCCTCGTTTCCCAGAAAAATAAATTCCCAAAAAGCACTTACTAAAACCGTGTTTGTTGTGGTACCAAAGCAGATGCTGAAACAACAAACTGCATGGTCCAATAACCAATCCTGAGTTACGCCCACTCCCAATCACCCCATATTTCTGTGGTTTCAGGGGAAAAAGGGATGAATTATAGTCAATTATCACGTAAGTATTATTATTATGGAATTATTATCACACCCCCATGATCTCCAGAAGGCTGCCTGCACAGGACACCACAGCTGCTCCAGCCTGCCCAGATCTCAGCCATGGCAGCGCTGGGAAGATCTGCCCCTCATCTGGAAACACACTCATTACTTCACTGGAAAAACAGCGCCTGGCAGCATTTGTTAATGAAGGAAAAAAGGTCCAATTCAGCCAGCTGGCCAATTCTTGTAATAACAGCAATTCAGGTTTGGGTTGGTGGTTTTTTCCCCCAAACGGAATATTTAAGAAAACACAAAAGCTGTTTTCTTGGCAGGAATCCAACCTTGCTGCTGGCTGGGGGAAGGTGGCCACAGATCACCAGAGGGTGCCTGGGGGAAAGGAGCTGCATCCCTCCTCTGCCAGCAGCCAGTTCCTGCCCTTTTCCATCACCTGGCTCCCTAGAAACTCCAATTTCCATATCCTAGCCTACCCCTTAGAAGGCTGTTCAGCTGCTGGAAGGTGCAAAGTTGTGTTTGGCAGCTTCCAGTTGCAATGCCGAGTGCCAAAACCACTGGAAACCCTCTGAAGAACAGTGAAGGCAGAATTTAGCCGCTTAATTAATGGCACAGACTGTCCCCAAAGTAGTCTTTTATTTTTATTTAGCTTGCAAACACTTCTGAGATCAAGCCAAATCACAGCTCCATTTAAATTATTTTCCTGTGAAATCAGAAGGGTTTGAATCCCCCTCTCCAGCCCATTCCACAGGTAATTTAACAACACTTGCCTTTGAAATCCGACGCGTGAAGGAAAGGTGAGCAAGCCCATTACATTAGCTGAGGGTAATTTCCATACTGTAAACTTGACAATTATTCGTTTTAGCGACAACGTGTTTTATCTTTCTTCCCTCTGATCTGTGCAGTACAAGACATCTCAGATATAAACAGGTTTTTAAAAAACCACAATAGCTTTTTGCCACCTACGTCAAGCGTTTGGTACTACTCCTGGCAATCCTCAGGATCCTGCTTTCATGGCAGAGAAGCAGATTTTTGAGCATAGCTTCCTAATTTCAGAAATCTTGAGGGCTTTTTTGGTAAAGGACTCAGACTAAAAATAAAAATTGAATATATATATATATCTATATATATAAACATATACATATATGACTACTTTTCATAAAGAACTCC
>VYZQ01048561.1:0-15891 GCA_013400655.1 Mystacornis crossleyi | reverse complement strand
GGCACCAGAGAAGCCTGGACCCTCCCTCACCCAGGGAAACAACACTGACCAGCTCAAGGTATTCCTGAAGAAAAAAAGTTGGTGAGCTTGTACAGTGGCATTAAGCATTGCCATCCAGTTAAAGCAGCTTCCTCTGCTGCAATTCAGACATAGGGGAAGATACAGGAATACATATATATAAAAGGATATATATTCAAATACAGGGCTATGCAAAGACCTCGAGGTCAGACTCAGGGGAAAGCTCCCCTGGGAGCACAGGCAATCCTCACTTCCTGAAAGATCAGCCTTCCCAAAGGCTTAACTCAGCCCTATCAGAAGTTTTGCAGATAAGCAACACGTGACCCTCCTTGGGATTACACCCACTATACCTGCTGGTCCCTGCTCCTGCTGGTCTGACAGGACCTGTAGTGCCTCTGTCCCACTGCCATCCCTTTCCTTTGTCTGAGGAGACCTAGCAAGCCACTTGGCCTCCTTCTTCCAACCAGCACTCACACTACTTCTCGGAAGCAGCACATCAACTTGGGGTATGAAGCACTCCTCCACCAGCTGGAGAGCATCTTTCCAGAAAAGGCCCTGGGGCAACCAAGTTGAACATGAGCCAGCCATGTGCCCTTGCATCAACAGCAGCCAGTGGTGCCCTGGGATGCTTTAGAAGTGCTGCCAGCAGGTCAAAGGAGGTGATCCTTCCTCAGTGTTCAGCACTGGTGAGGCCACATCTGGAGTGAAGGGGCCACTCCTGGGCTTCCCAGGACAAGGGAGATACACACTTGGGGAAGTTAATCCAGGTAAGAACCACTAAGATGATTAAGGAACTGGACTATCTTTTACTTGAGGAGAGGCTGAGACAGTTGGAAAAGAGGTCTCAAAGGAAATGCAATCAGTGTGCATAATACCTGATGGAAAGGAAGAAGAAAAGAGAGCCAGACTATTCCCAATAGAGCCCAGTGACAAGAGACAAGGAGCACACACTGAACCACTTGTTTTTGGGATAGTTTTTATGATTTTTTTAAACTGTCAGGAGGTTATGGAGCCTCCAGGTCTTCATCCATGGAGATATTCAAAACCCAACTACTCACAGACCTAAACAACCTGCTTTATCTGACCAAAGTGCACCACCAAAGTAGACTCAAGTGAGTTTGCAGCACAGTTTGGACAGTTGGCAAGAGTCCTTTCACATAGGATAAAAATTCATATTTTACCAACAGAGATACATGAACCAGAGTTATTTGTGCAGATGTTGCAGTTTCAATTAACAGGCAGTGAGAAGAATAGAACACCTTTTCTACAAAAAGCTTGAATAGCAACAAATCTCTGGAATGAGATTTATTCTGAGTCCAGGAGTAATTCATGTTTACCAGTGGGTAAATTCTCTCCTTAGGGCTTACTAAGGGAGGCAAAATACTGAAACATTGCTATACTTTTTGACAATGCCTTGCAGGCCTGCATTTGAAAGAGATTTTCCCCAAAATATCCTTTCCTTTCCTGCTAATAAGATTACCTTTGACTACACGGTCTTTCGAGAAGTTTTAAAAATCAGTAGTTAAGTATCTCTACAGTATTACACAGTGAAAGATCTAGATCTGAAATAGTTACACTACTGGATTTTATCTGGTGCTTCTAATTTATGCAAAAAGCAAGAATATATTAGTCTACCTTAATTTCCTTGCCTTTTAACTGCATATTAGCTAATAGACAATTAAATTTGCATTCCCTAGGGAAGTTATCTATCTCCAGCCACTGGTTCCTATAATCCCTCTTGTATTGTTTTCGGCACCTGGCATTTCTTTTACCTATGCCTTCATATATGCTCTTTCAGCACCTTAGGGGAGGCAGCTCTGCTCAGCTGTACTTTTTATGACATTCCCAATGGATGGATACAGTGGAGACACTGCATTTTATCAGAGAATCACAGAATGGTTTGGGTTGGAAGGGCCCTTAAAGATGTAGTTCCAATCACGCCTGCCTCAGGCAGCATTTTACGCTGCATCTCCCCTCAAAGCCAAAGCAGTGGCCTGATGGGGTGCTGGGGAAAGGTGAGAGAGCAGACAAAAACAGGGAAGAGAGGGAAACAAAAAAAGTATTTAAAGATGCTCAGAGGACAGAGGGACAAAAGCAGAGAGGGACAGACTTCCAAGGCAGACAAACAAACATGTCACTGTCAGGTGCCTCTACAGCACTGGCAGCAGATCAGTTGTACACAGGAGGAGGTGTGAGACAGCACCTAGAACGAGTTGTGGAGTTGTTTGTTGTTTCTCAGGGATTACAGCAAACACTAAAATCTGTTATGTGCAGGGCCCCATCTTCCCCCCCGCCTCCTATACACAATACATTTTCATGGATTCATCGGTTTGGTAGAAGTACAGAGTTTTCCTCATTTCTTCGAGTCAGGTTTAGCATTCAAAGCCATCTTCCTGGGAAAAACAGGACATGGAGGGATTCAGACAGATTGTATCTTCTGGAATCAGTTTCTTTAACTGAAATGAGGAAGGACACACAACCAGACCATGTTCACTGTGCAGCTTGGTGAAACAAGTGCCTGCAGGAACCACTCCCTTAATCATCTGACAAGGCAGGGATGCAGCCAGTAGCAAGAGCTACAGCTGGACCTTTCCTCAGATGGAGATGGAAAAAGAGAGGCAGGAGGAATCCCAAGGCTCAGCCCTTCCAACCTGCTGAGCAAAGACAGAGCACGCTTTACCTGATGGCAAGTGTTGGGGAAAGAAGAGAAACTAATAAAACAAATAAAACAGCATTGCTAGCTGGTTAAAGAAGGGGATTGTCCCACTCTGCTGTGCACTGCTGCGGCCTCACCTCGAGGTGAGGTTTTGGGAACCACAATACAAAAAAAAGACATCAAGCTGATAGCATCCAAAGAAGGGCCACAAGGACGGAAAAGGGTCTGGAGAGGAAACCTTATAAGGAGTGGCTCAGGTCACTTTGTTCAGCCTGGGAAGACTGAGGGGAGACCTGTGGTCTTCAACATGCTCACAAGAGCAAGCAGAGGGGCAGACACTCATCTCTTCGATCTCNGGGGCAGACACTCATCTCTTCGCTCTCATGACCAGTGACAGGACTCGAGGAAAGGGCAGGGAGCTGGGTCAGGGGAGGTTTAGGTTGGATATCAGGAAAACACCTCTAAGATCATCAAATCCAACCACTAACCTACCAGTTCAGGTTCCACCACTAAGCCATGTCCCTAACCACCACAGATGCCTTCTGAACACTTACAGGGATGTGACTCTACCCCTGCCCTGGGTAGCACCTTCCAGTGCCTGACCACCCTTTCAGTGAAGAAATTTTCTCCAATATCCAATCTAAACCTCCCTTGGTGCAACACGAAGCCATTTCCTCTGGTCCCTTGTTCCCTGGGAGCAGAGCCCAAGCCCCACCTGGCTGCACCCTTCTGTCATGGAGTTGTAGAGAGTGAGAAGGTCCCCCCTTGAGCCTCCTCTTCTCCAGGCTGAGCCCCCCACCACCACCTCCCTCAGCTGCTCCTCATCAGGCTTTTCCTCCAGACCCTTCACCAGCTCCACTGCCCTTCTCTGGACATGTGAAGAATCTCCCACCACACACACTGAGGTCAGGCTATGTGATGTTTTACACCAGTTGTGGCACAGCGGAAGCTGGCAGGGACTGTTCCAGGTTAATCACATAGCTCCTATTACAAGCTGTCTCTGGCCAGAGGTTTTCAAAAACTTTTGATGGACAGAATCCAGTGTGAACAGGCAGCAAGACCTCGCAGCAGAGAAACATTTTTTTTCCATATTAAGCCACATACCCAGAAGGGATCCCCTCTGTACGTCTAAGGGAGGGGTGGGAGTCAGAACAGTGAAGACCACCAGGGAGCAAGGAGGACAAGGTGGATTTTTTTGCACTCTCTGTGATGTGGAGGCTTGGCAGAGAGATGCATCTTCCAGCCAGTAGCTACTCAGCTCCTGAGTCAGGTCCACCACCACCAGATAGCCTGAGAAGGGGAGGCGCTGCCATTTCCCAGGGAGCCCCCAGAAGCAAGACGTTAACTGGGATTACTCCAGCCTGGCTTCCAAGGGATTTTTGCAGTAACCACTGAGGTAGTGTAAGGCTTCTGAAAATTTATGATCAGCCAAAAACAAAGAGCAGGAACAACAGCACCAGAAAAACAGCAATGCCCACACCACCACTGGTCAAGGGACTCGTAATTACTAAAAGGCAAAAGAGAAAGCAACCACCACTCCAAGGTCCATCTACACCCTTCCTCTCAACACATACACACACTATGTTAGCCAGTAGGTAACAAACATTACTGGAATGACATACTCTTACACATAATTAACATATTAACTCATTTGACTACTGAATGCCCAGTGATCAATACTTAATTATATTTCCAGGCAACAATGTCAGCCAGAAACTGCACTGAGTAGACTCTGCAGATACGTAACTTCAGGGTAAAAACAAAACAATCACAAGATGAGCAATAAGTGTGAGTTACATACAGGAGCTTCAGCAGCACAGAGAGGAGAGAAAAGATCACATCACAAATGTCTCAACAGTGAAGGAGGAGAACTGAGCCATGAAGGTCAAGAGAAGACTGTCAAAACTGGCTGAAATTATAGTTTCAAATGACAGGAGCATAAGGATGAAGCTCTTGCAGAGACAAAAAGGAGAGAAGCAGAAACAGCAAGGGAAGGGGGAGAAACAAGGAACCTTAAAGGAAGCTGGACACCCACAGGACACCATTAAATGTTCAGTGAGGTTTGTCTTCCAACAGAAAGGTGGGGGGCTGCCACAGCAAAACCAAAGCCCATCTGGGCAGATGGGGAGAAGAGAAGGCAGGAGGATCATTTCTGTTCCTAGCCTGGTGACTCGAAGCACCTACTCAATAAGCCCCCTGTTCTCCACAGGGCACATAAGGCACAGATTGTCCCACAGATCCTCTCCTTCCATCAGCTGAGAAGGAATTCAGGGGCACAGCAGAAGGCAGAGAAGAGCTGAGAGAGGAGAGAATTCCCCCCTACCATTACTTCTTGAGTGTCTAGCTTGCTAGAAGGGCATCAAGTACTTCACTAACTTCCATTTGAGACGCAATTGTGCTTATGCCAATTAGTGCTTTTGCAGAAAAATCTGAACCTATGACTTTTCAAACATGACAGTTGACCCAAAGGTAACATCCAAGCCTGATCTCTGCATCCCTCCATCTCCCGTGGCAACAACTATTCCAACAGCAACACAGACTTGAACTTGCCCAAAGTAGGAAAAGACTGTGTAAAATTTATTCCTGAAGCTCTCCCTTCCTCACAAGTGTCCAGAAATACAAGGATACAATGAAAGCACATGTGCAAAACTGTGAGAAATCCTATAAAAACCTTTGAAGATCCACAAAAGTATTCTTCCCAGCTAACAGTTTCCCTGTTTCTTCTAGGGAGATTTGCTAAATTAGCATCTAAAGGGTGTGTTGCAGACCTGAGGAAAGGGATTTGCTAGATGGCCCTGACTGAATGCACCCTTCTAACACTGGCAAGTAGCTATCTCAGGCTGCCTTTTCAGCAGAGAGGATACTCCACCACTAGGAAGGACCACCCTGCCACCATTGTCCAGAGAGTTGCATAGCTCAAGGACAAGGAAGCTGAAATGTCACACCTCTGCTCCCCTCCCACCTCCTCAAAAAAACTTCCATTAAGCAGAAATAGTGCTTTAGCATCTATAATCAAGCCAGGATTTCACCAAAACATATGTTCCAAAAAAACATGTCAGGCAATAGTCAAAAAACCTGAATGTATTCAGCCACATCCAAGGTAGGGAGCCCTCAGCCTTGGCTGGGCCACACATCAGGGAAGGAGTCCTGATTTCATTTAATAAATTCTCTGTTCAGTAAATCAGCTTTCCTGGCAAACTGGCAGCCTCTTCCACCACATGCCTGTACAGGCAACATCTCCAGAACATCACTCCAAGGTCTCTGTATGCCAGCACCCCACCTACTGCTAAAGGGATTGCAGACACACTCTCAAATTCTGCAGTGATGCTGGCAGGATGCTTCAGGGCGCTTTGGGGAGCAGGGAAGAGGTCTGCAAAGTGCTGACCTGCTCCAGGGAATACTGAACACAATATTGGATTGTTTAGCTCTAATGGAACTAAAGAAAAAAAAAAATCAACTGTAATTGACTTCTATGTTAATGACACAGAGCCAGAGCTGTTTCCTCTGGAAAGATCGACATGGAATGTGAAGCAGTATCAATACCAGGGGCAGTATCAACATATGACATTTGGAAACTTGGCACAGAGACAACAGCAGACAGACTCCAGAGCAACTCAGGGTGCTGGTAAATGAGAGCTTAGCCTTGGCTTAGCTTACCCAAGCATTTGCTGTTGGTTCTTTCACCCTGCATCCCCCAGGTCCTGCACACAAACCCAACTCCCCTGCACCCAGGTCAGCTTCCTGCTTCTTTAACGAGCTGAGCCAAACCAAGGGAGATACGTGGCCAGGAGCACAGGGAGCTCTGAGACAGCTGGACTGATCTTTTAGACTTCAGCCCCAAGGTCTGAAGTACCCATAATCCATTTCAGACAGAAGTTAAAATTCATCAGTAGCAACATATCTCTAGGCCAACTGTTGCCCCTGTTCCAGCCTGACATGAATGAGCAAACAAGCACTCCCCAGTCCTCAGGACAGGTTCACAAGCAAGGACAGAAGGAGTGTCCATAGCACCTCTCGTGGCTGGAGGAACAGGGGCACTCAATGGATTTGGCACCGGTGGTACCTACAGCTTTCTACTTGTGCAGTTCACTAGTTTGTTTTTCATAACAGTTATTGGGCACTGGATGTTTCAAGTAACCAGCCAAGCATTTTGACTAAAGTGCTGCTATATTCCCAAGGCTTTCCCTGCTGGCTGCTGTCAAAAGATGGGAGTGCCCAATTTGGATACTCTTTTGTTCTGACACAGCACACCAGCTCCTTTGCTAAGCCTCATGGGAAGGTGGGGATGATCTTGTCACACTAAGAGATTCAGCAGTGACAGCACCAACCAAGCCAAGAGAAACAACAGAAACATGAAAATCATTGGCTGACTCACCCCAACCCTCACCTGGCAAACACAGTTCTCCCACACACAGGAACCATAGAGAAACACACGTCTGACCATCAGAAGGAAGAAACAAATTCCCTGATCAAACATTCCAGCAACAATTCCCACTCTGATTGCAGTCTGGAAGCAAAAAACAGAAGCAGCTTCAGAAACAGCTCAGGGGTCAACACCAAACAGCAGGTTTTGACCTGCTCTAACACCAGCTCATCAACAGCCTGAAAAATCTTCCTTCCTCCCCTATTTCACCTTCTCCTTTAGTATTTCTAGCCACAGATTTCTTAGCTGGGTTCTGCCTCTTCCCAAGGACCTAATTAGAAGAACAGCCAGCCAAAATGCAAAGGCCACAGATCCACTGGGAAAAAAGGCAACATGTGGCATGGGAAAAGGGAGATGACCAGAGGCAGGACTTGGCATAACACCACAACTTTGATTTTTTTGATTTCCCAGTCACACTCAGACACAGGACTCCAGAAGAGCCCCCACTGTTAGACAGAGGGTAAATGAGGGGCGCAGCTGGCAGAGGACTACTACAGAGAAACCTGGATACACACTCTGAATGAAAAGCTTTTGGAGCGAATTCTGTGTCTCCCCCATCTGTTATGATGAACACTGCTACAGGATCTCTCCCTTCTCTTCTTCCCCACAGACTTGAGTTACAGCTGTACAGTTTAGCCTGTGGTGGCACAAGTGCCTCCCCTGTCCTCCTAAGGTCCCATAACTGTCCCAGGAATGAGCTTTCTACCATGTCTACAGTCGTCTCTTACTTTCCTACTCACTCTTTAGGGGTACTGGGATGTCAACACCTCTGCCTCAAAACCCAGAAGGGAGGTCTTGGTAAAAGATTAGGCCACCAAGACTACACAACAAAAAACTATCAGCTCAAGACTATCAGGAAGCTGGTGGTAAAAGGCTGTTCAAGCCCACCAAGGATGCAGCAGCTTTCAGACACATGTAACAGGTAAGAAAGTGCCCAAACTGGCTCCTGGAGAGCTGCTGACATGAAAAAATCAGGCAGAGATGTTTGGACACTAAACTTGCCCACACAGGGACCTCAGGAAAGATAAAAATTACAGCAGATACGCATAACATTTGGAGACACGCACATCTCTGTGTCCTGACTGCCACGGTCCTACATGTTTTGTGTTTGCAAACAGCAGATTCCTAACTGATCCCAGGCACATGGCAGGGCATAGGATACACATAAAACCAGAGCTACTCCCTCAGCCACTCCTCTACCCCCTGTGGCCCAGAGCACATGCCCAGAGAGGAGTATGCACCTCTAAATTAAAGATGCCAACATGACAGAAACTTCCCTTCAGATGCGCACATGGGAATTTTACAAGGAATAAACAGACACAGCTTGAACTGTAGCATGAGCAAACAAACAGAAGAAAACAGAATTAGAGGAGAAACCCAGGAGAGGACTCAGTGCTCTGGTCTGCTTTATGAATAGGCATGAGGCAAGAAGGAAGGCTTGGGCAGAAGGCCACAAGATCCAAGACTCTGCAGTGTGCGGACACCAGGCTCCAGGAAGGCCCGTGCTAGGAGCACAGACACATCCTTTGCTGGGACAAAAGGGCAGGGAGAAAGTTCCAGCCTCCTCTAAGAAGTTCCCAGTACCTGATCCTGGGCAAGACTAACCACCAGTGAGAAGTTAAAAAAAGCCTTGCCCCACCTTATTTTCTTTTTGATGAGCTTTCAGTGCTGCTCTAGTTAATCCAATCAGTCCCTGACCTTTCCAACAGCTCCCTGCCTCTGCTTTCCTAACAGTAGCTCTTTCCTGGCCTCCAAACAGTGGCTTCTCAACCACTTGGGTTCAAGTTACCCTTTTTTGAGGGCAGCAGAGTCAGCATTTCTATTGCTTACCATATTCTTGCCCTGTTCGCTTGTTGAACTGTAATCTCTCCTCTCCTCTGTCGCTGTTGTGGCAGCTGAAACAACACACATACACACAGATAGTGCCTCGATTAAAGGCCAAAAGCCATTTATTAACACAGCAGCTTCTTTTTATACACTTCTGTATGTTATCATTCGGGATACACAGCCACTGGCTGCTAAGTTACTACAATAGATTCATTGGCTGTGTGAACTATAATATACTACCATTGGACACCTATAGCACAGGCACTCAAGCATTTAGAAGAATAACAGATGCAGCTGTATGTTGCTGTTTTTCTCCTATTGTTTGGATTTCTTGCTTCTGTTGATACTGCATTTTCAAGGGTAGAAACTAATTGTTTTTCTTCTCACGGGCTTTTCTCACGAACAGAAGCTAACCATCTCCAACTTAGGATCTGTGAACCCTTCAGACTAGCTGTCGGCCTCAACACTCCTCCCTAGTGCTAAGTAGCCAACATTTCCAGTCTTGGCCATAGGCCTTATTTTCCAGACAAAACCTGCATATCCTATTTTGAAGCAGGAAACACAGAGCAGACGCCTGGTATCCTACAGAAAGGCGTGTTACAATTCTGTACTTGACCTGAGACAGCTTTGCCAGCAAATTTCTGCCATGCGCAGGGAACAAATTTCTTTCCCTGTTCTTTTTTCCCCACCAGTTAATTCCATGATGGATCTGAAGGACAGCAGGAAGCACAGGAAAGAAGAAAGTAAGTACAGACTAATGACTGCAAAACAGACTGGGAAGATATACCAATTTTCAGGCAGTTACAAAAATGCTACAGGCAGAATGGACAAAAAAGCCCAAAGCTTAACTTGTACCCCATAAGTATTTTAATCAGCTGTTCTCAGTTCCAGCAGGTCTGCCACAGAATTGTATTAAAACCATGTATAAGGTCAGACTCTTAACACTTTCATTCCAGTTTTTAAATTGCAATAGAAATACCATATTGACAACTTGATGCTAAAATAGCCAAGGGGAAGAGTGACTGCATAAATGTATTTGGGACTGGGATCAGGGCAGGAACAAAAAATTCCACTTTGGCATCGCTTAGCTGTACCATTGGCAGCCCCTCCGCCCCATCTCCAGTTGTAGCTTTGGGAGACAAAAAATAGCCACTGAAACTGGGCTGGAGGGAACACCCACTGGAGCATCCATGGGCAGCCCCCTGGCCTTTCACCTTGTTTGACCAGCCACAGGCAGAGGCTACACACCAACATCTCACAGAGCATTAGCACAAGGCACTTTGAGGACTTGAACTGGAGCCCTGGGGTCCAGCTTTACCATCAGCAAATAGCACCACTGCACTAAGAACAGACCAGGCCTGAGTACTCCTTTGTGTAACACCCAGGTAGAGAGTGCTTGCGTGTAGTACCACCAATGTATTTTTATTTTGGAGGATCTGCTTCGAATCTATGTGGGTACCAGAAATTCAGAACAACCATGTGCAAGGAGTCCTGCAACTTAACTGCCATTTTCCTGAAGGATCTCTGCCCACCTTGAACCGAGCATCTTCTAGTTTGTTTTTTCCCCACTTATCTTACTGGAAGACACTGGGAACAAGTTTAGTCTCTGTGGCAATCCTATTTGATTAAACTTCATCAACTCCTCTTTCTCTCAGTCATCTTATTCAAGCAAAAGAGCTCTGATCAACTGAGTCATTGCTCATATTCCACACCTTTGGCATCAATGATGAAAACCTGATCTGCAGATACAAATGTGAAAGCTCAGGAAGGACAGCACCTACTGCAGACAGTGCTGTGAAGCCCTAGATCTCCTTTGAGGTGAGGCACGTGTGCTCTTCCTGCCCCTCTGCTAAGGAAGCTCTGTGAATCTGGCATCACATTCACAGCCACAAGGACTTGGGCGATGCCTACACACCAGCAGAAAGAAAGGCAGATGCAGAGTTTGTAGAGACACTTCCTGACTACTCCAATCAATTCTTTTTATGAAGTAATTACTCTGAATCTTACTCAGAGCTTTAGGACCATGGCAAAACTTCCACTGTGTTATTTTAACTGTTGATTAATTCTCCTCTCCTGGCACGCCTCCTTGGATTCTTTAACATGTCTGGTCTCAGGCTCCCTGTGGCATGAGCTAGTTTCCCCACTCACAACACTCCATGCATTGACAGTGAAATGAAAAAAGTAATCACATGTCAGAGCTTGCCCTTGATTGTTAAGTCTGTGTGGCAGATTAGCGTAGTGTGCTCCCCCTCCCCATGCTGCCCTCTCTATTGAACAACCATACGTCAAGGAGTTAATCCCACCATCTGCAGCTGTCAGAGCTCCTAAACTCCAGGAAACCCACACACCTGCAGTTTGGGAGCACTGAGGAAACACTAAGACCAGCCACATCTTCTGCCACTGAACAGCCATATATTAAATGTAATTATATTAATTTCTTCTACCCGATAGTCTGTTTAGGCAATGTATACAAAGTAATTTTAGATTTAGACATAGAAAAGAGCACCACAACTCAGCCTGTATAACACCAGCAGACTTTGATTATTTACATAATTTAAGAATTATTAGCTTGATCTGGTCACATTCTGATCAGTCTGTTCAAACACCATTTGCATCGTAAGTGGCTTTATAAACTGCTGCACACGCAGAGGACTAAAACACTAACATAAAATAAGGAGGGTGAGAATACCCAGGAAAGCTTCCCAAATAGCTTGTGACAGGCATATGTTTGATCTCCAGCCCCCAGCTCAGTTGGGCAACAACTGACACGCAAGATTGGCAATGCAGAACACTTCCCATTCTTCCCCTTTTTAGGAGCACACACAGCAAATTTCAAAATTGGGAAGTATTTGAAGAACGGAGCTGGAAAAATAATCGTCTGGAGAAGTACAAGGCATAAAATCCTTGCTGCTCTGGTCTGTGATTGGGGTGGAGATGGAACTCGAACCCACTCTCAGCAACTACTGCAGCTTAGCATCTGCTGAAGCCAGGCACCCCCTCGTGCCCCACATGAGCACATAGCCCTCCCAACTATAGGGCTTATGTCTAGACCAGAAACAAGATGACATTTTTACCACAGCAATGTACACCTCAGTACCATCGATAAGTAACTGTTTCACCACAAGGTCAAGACTGGAGCTGCCAAGCAGAAGCCCCTAAAGGACGGATCAAGGTGATCCTGTGTCTGCATGAAGCCTCTGTGTGATCACAATGGCCCTTTAATCTTGAAAGGGTCTTACTAGTTCTAGCATTTAAACATGACACAGTGAACCACTGGTTTTGATGGGTTTTTTTCATGGTGGTGATGTTGATTACACCGTCCAACAAGCCTAGCCCATGAAAACACTCATTCCAGGTGGTGCCCAAGCACGTCAAGTCTCCTTCCCTCCTCCTGGGAGCACAGACTGCCCTGTAAGTAGAACTGCTTCACCATCTCTTCCACTGCCACTTCTGGTGGCTGCTGTTTTTGTGCTGTCTCAACTGCTCTTCTGCTTCAGCTGACAATTCAGAGCTCCCAAAAGCCCTGAGGCAGCAACAGCATCAGCAGCTCTGTCATCTTACACAACACAGACACTCGCACAGCATCTTCCCCCCGGCCAGACCTACATCCACACCCCACTCCTGCTCCTCCTCTGGCTCCAGGTCACTATCCCACTACCAAGCCCCTCAACAGACCCCTGTGACCATCACCTCACTGCAGACCTCCCACAGCATTCTTCATCTCCTGACAAAGCTAGACTTGCTGCCTGTCAGGGAGTTCTTTGTCTGGCCCACAACGATTCTCACACAAGACTTGTGTCTTGTGTCACACAAGACTTGTTTTTCAAAAAAGGTTTTAGAGCAAGCCTCTCTACTCCAGTATACTCATTTGGCTCATTTAAATGCAGAAGAAATCTTTTAAAAAAGGAAAATCAAGGTCTGGGCCCCTCTAGAAGAGCTGTTCTGTTGGGCTTTTTTCCTCCAGCCCGTCACCTCTTCCCCTTTCCTCTATTTGAACCCTGCAGGCCAGCATCAGTCACCCATCTTAGAATGACATTTTCCTGGTAGAATCTATTTTGAAGCAAGCCAAATTTTTAAAAAATTACATGGCTCTGCCACTTTGTACTTGATGCTCTCCCTGCCAGCAGCACAGGCAGACAATACAGTCTCATTTACACTGTCTGCACTAGCACAAACAGGTCCAGCCCCATCCACCCCACGCAGCCACGAGATCAGCAGCTGCCAGCAAAGAGCTGTGGTGAGAACAGCCATGATGTTAAAAGAAATAAGAGAGGATAGCAAAGGAACAATCTACTATGAGTAGGTGCTTCTCTGACACTCCTTGTCAGCTTTCAGAACTGCCAGACATTTGGCATTGCCTTGATCTTCTCAGGTCTGGGACTGCAGCAGCAAACCTTGAGACTGCCCATGCATCCCCTCACCTCTCTCGTTCAGTATCCCAATGCTTACAGGGCAACAAGGACTGGCATCCTTCCAGTGAAGAAAGTGCTCCCTGAACAGAAAAGCTACACACCCCTTCCCAAGCAGTATCTGCAATACCTAGGCTCACCACACCCAAAAAAACAACCACTGAGAAAACCTGCATCCCCAGCAAAATACCATGTTAGTTCCCAAAAGAGAGAGACTTTCACTGTATAAGGAAAGCCAGCAGATCCTTCAACATTGCATGTAAGATCCTGGCAGGAAGGGTGTTTCTCTGCATGAAGAAGGCCGTGGCATGAGCACTGTGCCTGCTAATTTCCTAATATGGCTCACAGTCCAATGGATTTAAATCCACACGCCTATGGACTCATCATGTTTCTCACTTGGTGTAAGACTGAGTTTAGTATTTTTATCCCGCTGACAGGATATTAATTTTACCTAATGACCCAAGAGCTGCCAAGAGCTACTAGCCATTTTTCACATTTTTCTGGCTTTGTTCAGCTTTCCTTCCCTGATGAGGAGCTCCCCATTAGTCCTGACTTTGCTGAGGTGTCACAGCACAACACGAAGAAATGCCAGGTACATGGTGGATCCCAAACCAGGAGTGCAAAGCACAATCTGGACTTCTCCAGGAGGCAGGACTGATCCAAGCTACTGTGCCAGGAACAACATTTGACAGTATCAAGAAGGCTGTTCCATTTCAGCAATTTGAAGGTTTGGATACTGGCACCCTAAAAATAATTCAGGGCATAAAGCAGCAGCCAAGTACACATTGTTTTGGTAGAGCCCCCATGCATGTGAGGAATACAAGGCAGCCACAAAGCCCTGAGGGACCTGCCCCTTTGGGTGGACACATGTACCTTTGGGCAGAGGAAAGGGAGATAAAGAAGCCTGCAGGATGTCAAAACACACAACACATTGTGTTTAAGAGAGAAAGGTGTCATGTCTCCCCCTGCCAATCCTCCCACCTGCTCCACCATGTCAGGCCAAGGAGCAAAGATTAGTTAATGAAGCTCTTCTTCCACTGAGGACTTTCCAAAACCAGTCAGCTGTTGGAAATCAATGGCTGACACAGCTAAAGCTAAAAACACCAAAAATTTCCTGCTATTCCAGCTGTCTTGAACCAGCTTATCTCCTCCAAAAGCCAACAGCATGCAAAATATCATCAGTAAGATGTGCACGGGAGATGTTCACCCCCAGCCACCATTTCTACATAGCTCTTTCAGAAGCCTGAAACACACTGGCTACAAAGTCAGTGCTACAGCCGCCTTCTATGAATATTACATAATAAATAATGCATTTTAAGTATTGTGATGCTGGACTCCAAATTCCAGCCTCACTTAGCCTTTAAAGACAGTGCCATAATTATTTATAATATTTACATTCCATAGGATGGTGGGGGGGTGCACTGTCAGATCTCATTTAAAGATTACTTTTGGATGAAGCAAGACTGGTTCTTTAACATTTTCTTCAAGCAGAAAAAGGTGGCAGCAGCAGCTGGAGTGAAGCAAACAAATCCACAGATGCATATGGACATATAGGTCAAATAAGAATTAGGCTGAGCAAAAAACAAGTTAGCTGTGAAACATTCTTTTGGCTGTTTTTCCACATACTGTGCTGACCATTTGTGGTTTAATCTTAGAGAAGCTCTCTCTCATATGAGCCTGCTTCAAAGAAGCAAGTTTTACTATAAATACTCCATATTTCTTTATACGGGCTAAGGTTTTCATATGAGCATAGTTGTTTTGTACACTTAATGCACCAGGAAAAACTGAAGGAGGAACTGGAAAATTTTGTTCTGTGCCCTGCGGAGATGAAAAATATCATTCAAAAATATAGATCTGACCTAGAAAAAGGAAAAGTCATTCTGCTGCCCTCTAATGAGCACATCTAACATCTGAAAAAGAACACTCTCAAAAGAGATCTGTTCTGCTCTGCCACAGGTAAGTCCTCTTGTGCTACAAAGCTGTCAGCAACACAGACACAGCTGGAGCAGCACCTCCTGCAGACCAAAGACAGGCAGAAGAAAGACCCGGATGGGCCCAAGATCTGTTCTGTACTTCCCTGAATGTAGATTGGACTATATGGCTGTGTCCTGTTCTGTTCCCTTTCCTTGCCTGAATAGCGGGAGGGGAGAGGTTCCTAATTCTGACCTTCACGACGCAAGGGCCACAATGTTGTTACAGGTATACAGGTACCACAGATACGTGGAAGAATCACTTGCTTCAACATCTGTGAGCATCAATTAAAAGCAAAGGAATTCAGTTCTCATGCAAGGGTGTCTCTGCATCTGCAACAACGCTCAGAAGACGTTCAGTAAAAAAACGCAGTAAGGCAGGCAGAGGAACAGCCATGGAGCAACAGTTCTACCTGGTACTGAGCTTCATCTCAGTTTTTACTGAGCTACTGTGATGCTGTGGGTTGACCTTGACCAGCTGGCAGATGCCCACCCAGCTGCTCCCTCTCTCCTCAAAAGAACAGGTTAGAAAAATATGATGAAAAGTTTGTGGGTTGAGGGAAACAACAGGGAGATCACTCACCAGTT
>VYZQ01048560.1:0-20015 GCA_013400655.1 Mystacornis crossleyi | reverse complement strand
GGGGGCACCTCTTCAAAAAATAAGCAATTTTGAAGTACAAAGAGGGAAATGTTTTAGTTCAAAATCCTACACCTAGCTCCAGAATGCATTGGATCAAATTCTTAACCACAGAACATCGTTATACTGACTTCAGTACACTCATCAGCAAAACCAGTGTTGTCTAACTCTTGAGTTTTTGTACTTTCCAGTTTGGAAATGGGTCTTTCAGTTTCTAAAACCTGTGTGGCTTGAGACTGAGCATTTCTGTATTGGAGCATGAACTGAGATATAAATTGAATCACTAATAAGTAAACAATTTAGCACATGTATACATTAGTTTATGATGGATGAGAAAATATCAGAAGAAAAAACAACTTAAAATCATCTGAAGACTATAATTCTTAATGCACTTACTAAGTGATAAAATGTATAGCAAAACATTATATCAACTTAATAACATAAAGGAAGGAAGGTTCAAAAATACCTAGTCTCTCAGAGTCCAATTTGAAAGTCCATAAAGTAGCCTTATTTTTCACATATGGTTTGTGCTTCACATATGCTTTAGTGTATTTGAACTGCTCAAGGGACAGAGGAGTTGCAGTGCAAGTCCTCCATATGTATGATCTACTGTGATTATATATGAAGTGCATGCTTGCATATTAAAATCTATTAGTTGTAATTTTCTCTTTCTTTTATTTTTGTTTAGACTTGATTTTTCTTTGTTCTTTTTTTCTAACTTTCTTTTTAAAATTTAATGTTTTATTACTTTTGTTTTAAATTCCTGCTATAGATTCTTCAATGTCTTTCTGGTAGTTGTCTTTCTGGCATCTTCATTTCTGGAACTGTGGACTAAAACACAGTCACACTGGAGTTGCAGTTTCTGAGTTCCACTGTTGCTGTCAGCTTGTTCATTCATCATGAACTGCTTTTGGAGTTTGGATGCACCAATAGTATTTATGTAACAATGTCAAATGACTACTGCCTGGCAATGTTCCAGTGTTTTCTAAAGCATTCAAGTGAATGTTTAACATTGTTTATTATCTTGCTTTTTGTTTGTCTGGTTTTGGTTATTTATCATTACTTGTGGCCTTTCCACATGGCTTTGCAGTTAATTTTCTTGGTATTTTTCTCCTTTAGTTTCCATTTCCTCTTTGCATCAGGTTACAAATGTGCATCTTCTAAAGTGCTCACTTATGGCTGAGAGAGATCTCCTTTTAAAACATGGGAAGCTGATTCAATTTGATTGAAAAGTAGGGTTGAACTTATCTTTCCATTGTCAATCACATCTCCTACATGTTGCAAGAGCCCATTTACTCTTAGATCATTTCAAATGCTATAAAAACATGTGATTTTACTGTATTTTTTTTCATAGTGGGTGCTTTTCTTTTTGAGGCTCCCTCTTCTCTTAGTCTGTTTCCTTCTATGAGCTTATTCCAAGTTGCCCTAGGTCCCTGCCCGTTACATTTCAAGTTTCTTCATTCTTCTCAGCGCTGCACTTGCAGACAGGTCTATATATGAAATAGTTTGTTGGAAATTCTGTAGATGGAGGGACCCACACTTGAATCAGAAAACTGGACAAATTTCACTGTACCTCCTCTCCCCAGATTTGTGGTAGGATATTTTTACTTTTAGTAATTTATTAAATACAGAAAAACGTTAGATTTGGGAAGTGGTAGAGGAAAACCAAACAAATCTTGGAACTGGATGAGTCTTCTGTGCCTTTGTTGAAATATATTAGCAAACGCTCTCTAATGGCTGTTTCAGATATACTAAAGGCTATAGCATACTTTATCCAAAATGCCAATAAACAAGCTTCATAATTCTGTAGTCAGTTTCTATGAGATGAAGGCATTCTGTAGAAAAAGAATTTTCAGGAGCTGATCAGCTGCTGTTGAGATGTATCTTAGTAAGATGAGCTCCACTAGGATGACAAAAGAAAATCTTATTCTCTCATTTTAAACTCAACCATGGTGTCTGTGTTGACAGTCACAGTTCTGCTTGAGTCATGGAAACTGAATATTCTAGGCAGATTGTCTGAAAATGGATTACTATTCTTGTTTGGTAGTCAACAATTTTTAAGTAAAATTGTCTTGATCAGCTTTTGACAAAATCTTTTTGTCATAGTTGCATAAATATTAAACCAAAATAACTTCAGTTATAAAACTGATGACTTACACTGATGTTTAATGTTATTTCACTGAACCAGAGAACTTAAAAAATAGGAAAGGTAGGAACTTGGTAGCCAAGACAGTTTTAAATTACCCTGTCTTGGTGGGAAACAAAATTTCAGGTTTTTAATAAAGAGGTGTACTGGTGTTCCTGCATGTTATTAATGTAAAAAAACAACAACAACAACAACAAAACCAAACCAAAACAACAACAACAACAAAAAACACCAAAAACCAGAACAAAAACAAAACAAAACAAAACAAAAACCACCACCAAAAAAAAAAAAAACACCAAAAACCCCCCACCCCACAACCAAAACAAACTCTATTTGACCACAATAAAGCCTGACACTTACGTTCATATTTCAGTAGCATTTCTCATAGACTGGGTCAGGAGAGGATTTTGATTGATCAGTGGAAGCTGCTTTGTCTTACTACTGATGGCATTATAAGAATAGTTATTTTGCTTAAGACATACCAAAATAGTACCTACATTTAAGAACATTTTTTGGTTTACTGTATTAATTCATATTTCATGTTCTAATAGCATATTATTTAATATTCCAGCACATATCCTGTTGAACCAATAACACAGAAGGAAGATACCCATCTAAATGAGCTTAGTCAAAATGATACTGTTTTTTCTATCTTATTTGCACTTTAAAAAAACCACCGTTTTCTTTGCTTATGTCTTCTAGACTCTAACCAGAGAGTTACACCACAGTGTACAAGAGCTGAGAACAAAAATCAAACTGGCAAAAAAAAAAAGGGAGGAATGAAAGCATGCAAAAAGGGTCTTTCCCAAGAGTGTCTTCAGTTGGCAGCGTCTATCTTTAACATTTCAACAGCTGATCTTTACGAAATACTACAAGAAGGAGATGATGAGGTAAGTTATTTTAAGGACTTCAGTAAAGAAAGGCGTAGATAGAAGATGCTGACTATATCCATCCTTGAGGAAAACGATTTGGAGGTAAAGACTGAAATTTCTTTATGCAAGGTGCAGCACAAAAATCAAGAAGGATTTAATTTAAATGAAAAGGTCAGGTTAGAGATTCATAAGGTGGCAAGGCTTTAGGCATGCATAAGTATAAATATACTGCTTTGAGTATGTGTATGTAGAGATATTATTTAGTATTTTCCTTTTTCATGAGGCTATTTGGCAGGATTGTACATTTTAAATAGACTTCTGCATTAAAGAAAACAAAATTAGAATGTGTCTTGGTGTGCCAGATTGATTTTGTTGATGGTTCCTTTCTGAATCGTGATACCTATTAAAGGTATTTCTGGTAGACAGATGGTTTCTGGGTGAATTCATTGCCTTTTTTGTTGATTCTGTCATACATTTTACTATGAAATGTTTGATAGTATTTCCTCAAATCAGTGTATTAAACAGATGAAGTGATAGGATTTCTTATCCAGATTTATTTAGTCATGCTTAAATAATATATGAAAAAGCCTGTTCAGTTACTTTAGCAAGTGTCGTAGAGTTAGCCATTATTGGGCTGTAACAGTACTCTGGTGATGACTTAGATTTAGCCTTGCTGGAGCTTTATATTAAAGAGGTCACGGAAAGGGAGTTTTCACGTTGGTTAAACAACAGTGTATGCACTGATATGGATTACACTCATGAATACAAATATAATGGGCTGATCCCTGCCCTATTTACTAACATTTATACAACCCTATAAAGTGAGTCACTTTGACAGAGTTGTTCCATGCTTACCTCATTCTCAGAGTAATTTCTATGTCCTATATCTTTTTGGTTTAGTCACTGTGGATATATGTGTAAAACACATAAACATACTTAACTATAAATATAAAACATATCTCTAACACAGGTGATGAATTTACACTACACATACACTGTGTATTCCATGTATCAGTGCATAGACTCAGGCACATTTATGTTGGACTCATACAATTCAGACGTAGATCACATGTACACGAGTATAGTATTATGAAAAGAGCATGCCATGCACATTTCTAGGGGCATGAACAGACAAGGATAGGTTTAAAAATTTCACAGAGCATTGATACTTGGTGGATATGCTTCAGATAATTAATTTTGCAAATGTGATTCCAACTTCCATATGCTGTGTATTTAGTGTATACCCAGTTACACATTTCCCTTATTGCTCCTGATGCTTTTCTGTTTTCAGGAAACAGCAAAGACAAAAATGGAATTTGAAAAAGATAAAGAATGGCTACAGCATAGACAGAAACTTCTTGAAGCACAGGTGCTCAATTTATATCATCCCACAATGAATTGTAACTTTCCACTCTGATTAGCTAAGTGTTTTTAGGTTGTAATTAATACACAGTATTTGTAATTATGGTGCGATTGATGGTCTCAAACTCTACTGTGATGAGGAAATGTGAAATTCTTGTTTTGTAGCATTTTCTTTTTATTTATCTTAAAATCAGAGTTACTGCATAAAACTGAAGAGATGTTAATCAAGGATTTGTGATAGCTAGCTTAACAGCTAACTTAAGCTAACTTAACCAGTAAAACAGTGCTGGAGAAAACCAGCACAGATCTTGGCAAATGTATTAATTAAATTATTGAAACACTGTATAATGCTTGCTAGAGTGAAAATGATCCGTTCTCTCATACCTCTTAGGAAAAAGAGACTTTTTTTTTATGTGCCTTTAAAGTTACTAGTTGTTATGGACACCTGAGGAGTTCATGGGTTTCAGTGACCTTTTTACTGTGGACCTGTTTCCAGTCAATTCATGTTTTCCTCATAGCCAGACAGCTGTTTATTATCGTGTCTTCTCGCATTCTCTACAATATTTTCTACTGAGACCTCGAGCAGCTTGTTAGTGGGAAGTAAATATTGATTTGGCATCCTGTCAATGCAGAAAGAATGAAAAAATTTCCACCAGAGGCCCCTCAAACATTTTCCTATCGACATTTTCTGGGCAGAGAGGAAAGCTGCATAGAGGATGACAAGTCTGAGACTAGCAGAAATCCCTGAGGGGTCCATTGAGACTGCTGCTGTGACCTGTGTGATACTTTTTCTTCTCTTTCAAGTCTTTTTTTTTTTAATACACACAGAGTCTGCTGGGATGCTCCCCTCTTGTAAGTGATCAAGGGCAGTTTATTGGCAGGTGAGAGCCCAGCTTTTCTAGCCATAGTCAGCTTTTGTTTGGACATCACTGACAACATACACTGACTCTTGAAACTTTTCCGTTATATTTTTAGTTGTCTCTTTTATTTAGATGATGGGCAGCTGACGTCTGGAAAGAAATAAAACTTGATTTATAAATCCAGTGTTCCTAATGCATATTCACTAGCATAGGTCCATTAGCGATGTAGTTAATATCAGTTAAGAATGTGAATGATTGAAAATATTTTGAAAGCCCTTTCAAAGGAATATTCACATCAGATTTATGTATTTTACCATTAACAACTTTGTGTCGAGATTGTATCCTGTCACCTGATTTTTAAGAGATGACAGGTTTTTCTTCTTTCACTATCAAAACTTACTACCATGAAGTCTGCTTAATTGCTGCAGCAGATGAGATGGAAATATCAGTGTGCTTTTACTGGCTTTGTCAGAAAAACTGGCGTTTTAATTAAACCTCATAATGCTACATGAAAATCAGCATTAAAAGCACAAACTTTAATTGCCGTAATTTTAAGAGTTTTTTAAAAATTATAAATTTCAAGATTCTGTTCATATTATGGTCTTCAAAATATGAATCAGATTCATGGACTACAATGAAGACTTCTTGTTCAGTTTTTTTTTTGTTGTTGTTCTTTGGTAAATCACTAAAGAACACTAAGCAGAATTTTATCACTTTTCTTCATCTGTTGTAGACAGACAGCAAAAACCAGGGGATGGAGAGTGAAGGAATTGTTGAATGAAACCAATTAAGATTACAAATGTTATATAAGGATAGAAGAGCTCATTGCTTTTAGCTGTGTACATTTGTGTACAAGTTAATAGTGATTTTCAGTGATTTTTGCTCCATCTTGTGGGGTTCCTCAGAAGAAACACGCAGTGTAGAAGTAATTTTTGGCAAGCAGACCATTTTTAGAATTGCAAGAGAATTATAGTGGGTTTGGGGATCAGCCAGCTCTGCTTTTCATTTCTGTTCATGCTAAGGCACATAGATGGAAACAGTTAAGATTTCTTCATCTGTATTTGAGAGCAGCTCATGGAACAGCTCTGTGCCCTTTAAAATGCTTTACTCATATCTTGCAGAGTTTGGTTGTGGTTTCTTTTAGTAAGCTTTGGTAATATTTCTGATCAGCGAACTAAAGCCCATGGTGAAATGTAAGCTTTCTGCAGGATTTTGCTCATAAGACTGCCTGCTAAGTGTTACATGTTGGCACACTGTGTTACCCATTTGCATCTTGAGCAAAGATGCAGGATTGTCCATTTCTGTTATTCTGAGTAAATGTTCAGTGGAAAATTGCATCAGATCACTTAATATTGCAGTTTGATATAGTGTCTTTTTGTGCCATTGAGCCAGGACTTTGGAACATAATTGCCCAGCAGTATTGATTTAATTGCCTAGGTTTATTTGTGGACTCCTAATTATTGACTGGAGGTAAATTTAATGGAGAAACCTTTATGAACACTGGGAAACCGCTGCTGTTGCTGTTATACATAATGAACTGCATCATATCCCTTTAGAACATTCTTCAAGCTAATTTTATTCCACTATGACAGTACACTAACATTTAAAATGTCATAGACATTTTATTTTTATTACTGACATACGCCATTTTACTGCTGCACTAGAATTTTGGGGGAGACTGAGTGAAGTACTAGTTGCTTTTTACTGTCATTTTATCTATTCCCCTAAAGTGTAATGATAAAGGATACCACACCTCTGTTTTCACTTCATCTATACCTTTATTTTCCATACTCTTATGACTTGAAAAAATCTAGTATCTGTCAGCTTTACAAGACTATTAATATTTTAGTTATAAATACTCTTGCATTCCTGAAACTCACAGATACCAGTCGGAGTTTGTGTCCTTATTTTATCAACTCCTATGTCAAGAAACTACACCACTACTAAGAAGCTTATGATTTAAAAGAGACATCTCTGCATAGGGATGTTATTATGTAAATAAGACTCATATAATAGGTAAGTACAGTCATAGTATAAACTCAGCAGAGCTGGTAAAAATCTCTTGTCTAAATCTACGTCTTTAATGGCCAAGAAGTGGGGGTTTTTTCTGTTGCCTCTCTGTTTATACAGTAACACTCTCGATTGTTCTCACTAAAGAATAAAAGAATAAAAATAAATCATCTCAATAACTGACACTGGGATAAAAGGAAAAGGTTCTTGGGCCTGTGAAGAACTTGTATGTGGAGAGTTTTCACACAAGTGCTTGCAGATACCTGCTACCTGCACGTGTGTAGAGACATCAGACTAATTACACATTACTGTTTGGGTTTGGGAGAGGTCTCACATTATAGACCTTTGAGCTTTTAGTGGGTTATAATATTTAGGGGGGAATAAGTATGATTATCTCAATATGCATGTGTGTTTACATCTTGCAAGGCAAGTGATGGGGTTTTTACCCACTTAATCCCTCACATCTGAATGTGTCTGTCTTATTAGTTGAGCCTGGCTCTGTACAGTAGCACTCTCTTCTTATCATCATAAACACTCCCCCTAAAAACTCAAACAAAACAGCAATCTTCTCTAGCTTTTTCCCATCATAGGAAATTTACATAGATAAGCCAAGAGGATGACTTCTTCTCACGCAACTTAAAGATGATTTCTTATACCACCCTTGGCTTTCATTCACTCTGACTTATTGTAAGGAATACCCATCTCATAACAATATGTTAATAATTTTGTGTGTGAGTACAGCATGGTTGCCTTATCCAGATTACTGCCTGAAGTCTCCAAGAATTATTTTTTAATAAAATGCAAATCATCTGCCTAAGTTTTCCAAGCAGTGAAGCAAATGACAGCATTGATTTAGCATGTCCCTGCGAGATCTGCAGCAGCACTTGCCTTTCCTCCCTCCTCATGCACTCCTTGGGATATCACATCTCACACAAAGAAAGCTGTCTAATAAAATCTTTCCTCTCATGACTTCATTATGGGTCTAAAAAGCTGCCTAATAAAATCTTTCCTCTCATGACTTCATTATGGGTCATATTCTAATAGTGAAAACCTCCAGAAAGGCTCCCTTTCCTTCTATCGTGTGGGCGCTCTTTGTGTAACATATCTCTAGAACAGGGTTCTATGTCTAGAACATAGAGAAATTAGGATGTTTTGGTTATTGATCTTAGTGTCTAGCTTTATTTCTTATTATTTTTTGTGGCTCACTTAATTCAATCCAAGGCAGCTCTGCAGTGTGTTTGAATACTTTTTTGTTGGGAAAATATATTATACTGATGATCCATATGGGGAGGTTTGAAAAAGTTGTAACCACTAATTTGTATATTCTAAAACCTAAATACTTTTGTCTTTATGCTAACACATTTCAGAGTTTGTGAAGCAGAAGAAAAAAATAATGCTACACTCTGCAAATGGAGATGCTATGTCTCATTAGAAGAACAACATTGCCTTGCATTCATTATATGGCTTTTCACTGGCAGATCGGTGTATGTTTATGCACTTGTGCTGACAGAGACTCAGTCATGTGGTGTAAGGTCAATAAATATTACTAGTTTGCTTTTTACAGAAGGGATCTCCGAAAGAAGCAAACTTAATTTCAGAATAAAGAGGTGAGAGAAACAGAATTAACTGTCACTACTTCTGATTCTTTAGGATCATATGACTTTACATTTATCAGATATCTGTCTGGTAAGTTGTATAAGAAATATGCCTTTCATTCATATAGCCTTCTACTATCAAAGAAGAAACTTGTAAATCTGGAAAGTCAAATAAATAAATAAAATTCTTTAAATCCACATGTAGTTTGCACTCTCAGATGTTGTGAAATCATACGGATCAATTAAATACTTTTTCTCTTAAAGCCTACCATAATATACTGATTGAGGATCGCCACTGTTGATGTTCAGTTAAATGGGTTGTCACACAGATAATTGTAAAACATTTGAAAGAAGTATCATTCTGTATTAAAATATCTAATTATCAGTGGTAAAAACAAGCGTTCACTCCTTAGGTGTAGACTTAGCACTCACTAAAGTTCCAAAGCCTTCCCCAAGCACACGGCAGGTTTAGAAGCTGGGATGAATGCTTTAGAGTAGAGATGACTTCAATAGTTGTGAAGTTCTGGGGAGAAATGTAAAGGGAATTTTCCCACGATAGTTGCAGAGCCATCATTAAAAGTAAATCTGACAGGCTTGTATTAAAGATGAAGAATGTAGAGATCATCCAGTTCTGGGTGTCTGTATGGAAAGAAAACTAGAGAAAAACATACAGCACTTTCTCTGAAACCAACAAATGTTGAAAGAATGACATAATGTTCCACTTTCAAATGCTCTTGATTTAAATGAATCACTTAAATGGCAAGAGTTCTTGAAAGATCACTTTGCTATGACATGGAACCCACAGAGAGTAGTGAGCAGCAAGTAAAATGTGGTTAGAATGATACGAGCCAGAGACATCAATAAGAAACCATTCATCTCAGGCACAACGTTAAGGAGGTGAAATGTATCAGAAATGGATGTAGTCAAGCTAGGCAAGAAGAATTAGAGACTTTGAGGTAATGATACAACGTTATCATAAAAAACAAACCTAGAAGAAGAGGGAGAGAAATTAAGAGTGAACAGGTTGCTGATGTGAATGTTTTTAAAGTGTAGTAGCAAGTCAGTGTCCTGGAATTTCAGACAAGATTATGTCTTATATTACACTGAATAGATTTGTGCTCAGTGAATTCAAGCCCTCTATTCCCCCAAAAGTCATCACGATAGCACACAGGAGAAAGCTGACAGGTGTAGATGTCTTCTAAAAGATTCATACCATACACATAAGTTATTTGTGACAGATGGAGACATGTCTGGCCAGCAAGTACCAGCTTTTCCTGTAGAAAAGGGAAATAATACATATTTTCATCTTTTACCTGTAACTACAAAGTGACTGTTGAGCAATATGTAGGATTGCCACTATATCACTTCACAATACATGCCTTCTATTAACAAGATTTCCTTTTTTAGATATTTTTTCTGACTCGTTAGTAATTATAAATATCAGTATATAGATTCAAATCTGTATATCAGTTCAAATGTTATATTTTGTATTTAGTGTACTTTTATGTCTGTGTTTTTTATTTGTTTCTTTTATATTTTTTGTTTCATGTCTGTGTAGGAAACAAGCACTACTCTATCTGGTGTTAAGTACCATATTATTTTCCTCTTCAAGATGGAATAGGGAAGTGAAAAATGAAATTAGCCCAGCAATACTGAAGTGTGGAACTAGACAGGAGTTCTAGATGGAAAAGTGTTGCTTTGAACTATAGTTGTGAAAAGCAGAAAATGATGATTGGCCTGTTCCACCAGCTGCTATATTTTACCTTATTTATTTCTGGTGGCTTCATAATGTAAAATTATCTCTCCTTCTGAATGAGCTGTTACTTTGTTGTGGTACTGAACCCTCAGTCACCACTGGTCTCACCATGTGTTCAGGAATCTGACAGAGCCCTGTGAAAGCTTACACAGACTTTTCAACAGTGAAGGAAAGCTGTCCTGTTCTCCACTGACACAGAACTGGCCGCTCTGGATGGAGCTGCTACGACCACATTCTGTACCACCTCTAAAAATATTTCCCTGTAAACAGTGCACTGATACACCAAGACTTTGAAAGTAAACCTCTTAAAGCATTAAAGCGGTGACACTGGAAAATATACCAAATCTCCTTTGTAGACATTGGTTGTACAAATGCATCTTTATATCAGAGAAGTTATAAAAGAGTTTTTAATTTTTCTCTGTAGAATGTCAATACAATTTTTGGTATCAAGTTTTAGAGAGGCAGATGCTTTTGTCATATTCCAATTAATGCAATTGGAGGTTTGGGATTTTACTTTGAGAGGTTTTCTTGTGGTTTTGTTTGTTTTGGGGTTTTGTTGTTTGTTTTGGGGTTTTTTTGGTTGTTGTTTTTGCTTGGTTATTTACAAGGTTTTGTGTGTGAGTCTATGGCAATTTGCTACAGCACTGAGAATTATACTGGTAGTTCTGTGTCATCCTCCTGAGAGCAGTGAACTTACACTCATACACTACCATTTCTGCATGCCCTAGAGGTGACTGTAACCTTTTATTGATCAGCTGATTGAAGATAAATGACAGAGATGCTGGTACTGCAGTTTACATCATTAACATGGTCAGTAAAGCATGAATTGTTCAATAAGGAGTTTATCTTTTTTTCATATTACACTGCTCTTTTATCATTTTTATGATGGAGAGCAAATTTTCAGACACTAACCAGGCAGATGAACTTTAAAGATCAGATATGTGTGTGTGGTAGTTGTCAGAACTAAGTGAAATCTGATAGTTTAAAGATATTTAATAAATGTCTTTCACATGAGGAAAATAAAGTTCAGTGATCATTTTTCTTACTCTGTTTTTTTTCAGTTTCCTTTTGCCTTATACTTAATGGATGCCATACTGGAAAAATTAAATGAGAAGAAGAAATTGGTAGAAGAGTACAGTTCTCTCATGAAGCACACTGTATGATATTGCTAAGATTTATCTTTGCAAAGTGTGACTAAAATGTATGCTGTTTCCTCATGTCTTTCCTCTCATAAACTGTCAATATGTATGTTCAATACATACATAGAAACCATGAACTAATTAATTGTTGAACAGGAGGAATTAATTAAATTCCTGTTAGAAAGTGGGGTGATATTTGATTCCTGAAGAGAAAAATTGCTAAAAATCAATGCAAAGTTCAAAATCATTTTCCTTTAAATGTACTGGCAGTGAACACATGGGCAGGTTTGCAGAGAGAGGATGTCTTTGTTATGACTAATACACGTCTGCACAATTTTGAAAGAACAAAAAGCAGCTAAGTAACACTTGATTGTACCTGATTTTGATCTGTAATCAGAACAGTAGGAGTAGGATTTACAAAGGAACGGGGAATATCACTGGGATTTTGAATACCTAATTTCTTTAAGCTTCTTTTTAAAGCCCAGCTTTATGATATATGCTTCATAAAAAGATACGCTTTTATGTTGGAAAAATTGAATGATTGTAGAATAAAAATATTCTTTGTGGAGTAATACAGGAAAAGCTGTATTTACTTCTGAGTCTATTGGAGCATAATGTGTCCAAAGGATTTTAAAAATTCAGTAAAATAAAGTTTTTTCTATTGTTCTATTCTATGGTTTCTTTCAGTAGTAAATCCAGTTCTTTCTCAGCTAACAACTAGCTGCAAGCTCTCACATGCCTTGGGAAAGTGCTGTAGGGTTTTAGTCAGTTATTTCCAACAAGATTTCTCTGGCAGTACTAACAAATAATTGCTGCTTCTTCAGATTTTTGATCTCAGGGTTTGTATTCCTCTGGACTAACCCACCTAAAAAAACCCCCCAATACACAAGTTTATGAATTCATGTGTTAATAATGTTTAGCTCTTATATATATCTCATCATTTATGGATCTCAAGTTGGTTTACAACAGATGTCATTATCCATATTGGTTGGTGAATCAGAAGAAAGATCTATTTGGACTAAGTTCACTTAACTGAAGCATGAAACAGAGATTTTCTTCATGTCAGTCAGTGCTTTTCCTAGGATGCAATTTTGTATCTTCTAATTTGTGGAGTTCACTGTTTGGTGTCTCTGAGAAAAGAAAGATGTCTCTAAAGTTCTGCTCAGTTGGACCTGGTGAGCAGAGGGGCTTGAGAGAATTTTTTATTGGAATTAGAGAAAGCCATGCAAACATATTCCGCCTGCACCTGTAAATTAAGACTGGGAACTAGGCCTGTATAAAAAGCCTGCCACATCTGTAGGAATGATTAACCACCACCTTTTTCAATGCAAAAAATAACCACGTATGAAACTGTGTGGTGATCTTTTCAAAGCAAGTAAAAGGAAGCCACTTGCATGCAAATGAAACTGAGCTGTGGGAACTATTTCCCTCAGGACTTTACAGAAGC
The DNA here is from genome assembly GCA_013400655.1 of Mystacornis crossleyi. Taxonomy (NCBI): domain Eukaryota; kingdom Metazoa; phylum Chordata; class Aves; order Passeriformes; family Timaliidae; genus Mystacornis; species Mystacornis crossleyi. The sequence continues at coordinate 6,831 of VYZQ01048560.1, read as the reverse complement.
TACAAATTTACAGGGGCTCCAATGCCAATAAAATAATGACAACAAAAATTAAGGAACATAAATTCGTCCAAACATATGGAAGCCATGCTCTTACATTATTCAATAATACCAGCAAAATGTATTTTAAAATAATTTCAACAAAATATCTATTACAGCTTAGTGAAAAGAGTTTCAGGAGGTCAAAGCTCTCTGAAAACTATCTCCAATGTCTTTACTTCCACATTCCCAAACACCCACTGGTGCAAGTCTGATCTTGGTGCTGATCTTTCACACTTGATGATCTTTTGTCACAGTGAAAATGCAGGGAGTATCAGCTAATTCATGTAGAAAACATGTCTCAAAAAGAGGCAATTTTCCAGACTACAAACTTTTTCTCATAATTTCAACATCTTGCTTTACTGCCCCTACAAATTTCTGTATCTCCTGGGCAACTGGATGCGAAGAGATCTCTTTTCTTGGTGCAAGAGTAAACAAGAATGCTGCAGAACCAAGTTATTATCTACTTCATTTGAAAAGAGAGAGCAAAACAAAATCCTTAAACTCAGCTGGAGACAGATCTATGCACAAATGTTCCTGAAAGTGTAACACTCTTAGTCTTTCTGCAAACTTTGCTGGAAAGTTTGCCAAATATCTTTGAAGATCTTTTTTTAATATTTTAAAGGTATTTTAGTGGTATTTTCATTCAAAAATTATTTTCTTCTCTAATTTGATATAAACAAATGAAAATGGAAATACCAGTCAGCATTTTGCAGAGAAAAAAAGTCATGTAGTTTGAGAGATATTTATAAGGACAACAAAAAGGATGGTGTTCCAAAGAAAACAAATTTTTGCCTTTTGCTGTCACAAATGTTGAATTCTGCCTGCAATGAACATACTTGTTTTTAGTGCTTATTTGATCTTTGCTGCACCAGCAGTGAAGGAGATGGTCTCTGAAAAAAATCTTTAATGCTGTAAAAGGATTTAAATTAATTATTTTGGTTATGTTTTAGGAATATTTTAAAAATCCCCTTCCACTAGAACCAAGCTCATTACGCATGCCTGTTGCAAATTTTGTGAAGAACTGATTCCGATTTGGGGAAAACCATTAGCTCAATGCTTCAAAGATGGTATTGCTAACAAAGCTAAACATTAAATATTTTAAAGGCAGTGTTGTTTTGAACTAACTATGCCTACGGACATCCAGAAAATCCACTTAATCTGTTTTTCTTTTGTTAAGGTAGTTTTCTCTCCTGGTGCTCCCTGTTACGGCCTCTAGATGGCAAACTTTCCCAAAAAATGGACTCAGTCCTTTGATCCCTGCAGCCAGTGCAATACTGTCTCAGACAGGCCTGTCCCTCGCACAGCAATAATTGACGTCTGTGCGTGTGAAATAAATGGGCTGTTTACAGTCTTTACGTACAGTGACATAAGGGTGAGGCCCTGAAATATAGCTATTTTTCCATTTATACCTATACATATATATAAATTTATATGTATGTATATATGCAAACACGTGTGTGTGTGTGTGTGTGTGTGTGTGTGTGTGTGTGTGTGTGTGCTTATGCACGCATGCATTAATTATGAAATACACAGAGTTTTACAGTACTTCAAAATTGTTTAAATGTTTTACCCTTTCAGAAATCTTCATTATGCTCTAGCAGGTCCAGAAGAGGGTGTGAGAGACTGAAATATTAATGGTTAACTCCTCAAACAATTGTGTGTTTTGCTGTCAGAGCTCATGGAAACAACACGTGTGCAGGGTTTATGAGCACCACAGGATAATCATGACAAATCAACCTTTGCTTGGCAAGAAGCTGGGTTTTGAGCTAGGTAAGGAGCTGATAAGCAGATCCTGCAAGGTGGGGTAATGCTTTAATTCTAGCAGTGTCGGATCTTACACAACTGGCTCAGTTGTAAAACTCCTCTCTCCTCTGCCGCCAGGGGAAGATACTGGGACGTTCACATTATTCATCCCTTCATAATTGGCTCCATTATGCTGATGTGCGAGAAGGTGTCATAAACCATCAAAGACCCCCAAAATGCCCCCAGACTCATTTCTGGACCCTTCCACCAGAGGAGTGGACATGATCCAGTGTTACAATATGATTCACAGTGTTGCATCAGACAGTGTAAAAGTCCCCATCCCAGGGGAAGTACGTGGGAGTTCCACCTGAATTTGAGTGTATTTTAACACACGGAACTTTGTGTTTCATGGTCTTCGCCCACCTCAGACTGGTAAAGACTGTGACCATCACTTCAACCATGGACATTGAAACTGCAACAATCAAGTTTCATTGCTGCATCCACTGATGGTGATGTTTTTCTACCATTATCCTTTCTTTCTCTTTCTTTCGCTCTTTCTTCTTCTAACTTTTTCGCAAAATGTATTGTAAGCCAGACTGAAAAATTCCAGGCAATGCCTTAGTAAGTGCCATGTTATGTCTGCATAGTTTGAAGCTGCCTAACTGTAAGTTTGCTAAGTTCAAGTTTGTGAAGTGCCTTACTTTCTTGGTTGCTGTTTTAAAATTTGCCATGTACCTTCTTCTATTTTAATGTTCCAAAGTTTGCAAGTAAAGGTTTGTTGTTCAGCCTTCTGAGGATTTTGTTGTTTCTCCTGCACATTGCTGAGAGTGAATTAAAACCTGCTTAGGGGACCAGGGCATAACTGAGAGCCACAAAGATTATCTGAGGGCTTGAGCACCTTTCCTGTGAAGAAAGGCTACGAGAGTTGGGGTGGTTCAGAGAGGAGGAGGCTCTGGGGAGATGTTAGAGCAGCCCTCCAGTGCCTACAGGGGGCCAACAAGAGGGCTGGAGAGAAAGGATATGTAGGAGTAGGACAAGGGAGAATGGCTTTAAGCTGATGGAGAATGTGTTTAGGTTAGATATTAGGAGGAAGTACTGTGATGGTGGTGAGGCCCTGGCACTCACCAGAGAAGTTGTGGGTGCCCCATCCCTGGAATTGTTCAAGGCCAGGCTGCTCTGAATAACCTGTTCTAGTGAAAGGTGTCCCTGCCCAAAACAGGGGATTTGGAATGATGATCTTTAAGGTCCCTTCCAACCCAAACCATTCTATGATTTTGTACTCTAAAATGTAAAAATTAAAGCATCTGGCAACAGTCACTTCTCACAGTATGCTTCTGTAGTGCCATCTGTTTAACCCACACAAGTCCTAATTTATCTTGATAGGAATAAAGATATGAGTCTTCTTACATGTAGATCTTTTACACAAGTGAGAACCATTTTCTTCTGTACTGAGGATTCTCTGTTAGAGAAGGCACTGTGTGTGTCTCCCCAAGTGCCTCTGGACTTCCTCATGGTCTGAATAGGTTGCAATTTTCAAGGCTAGGTATTCTAAATGAGACTGAAGAGTAAGTGTAAGACCTAATAGTCACAATAAAGAGGAGTTCAGGGAGAGATTTAAAACATCTCAAAGTATTCATGTAGCCATCATGTAATACCTCATTTTTTATATTCTTGAAAAGAAGAAACCTGTTTGAAGCATTATTTTTTTCTCTGTAGTGTCTACGTTCTCATACATAGAGTAAGGATTTATTTTTGAGATGTCCTGACAGATTTGAGAATTCCCAGTGTGTAATTATTTGAAATGTCTTGTAGCATAATAAATGATTATGCTGGGAAAGAGCTGGGAACAATTCTTGACTCCTGCTATAATCACAGATTTAGAAATTAATTTGTGTTGTTGGCTATGTTAAGTTTTTGGTTTTTATCTTCAGGAATGCAGAAAGGCTATGGAGTCAGGAATGTCTGTATTTTAATTCTGTCATTCTTTCAGCTAGGTTAATTCTCTTTTCTATTTTATTTCTACAACTGAATTAATAGCTACACTACAAGCTAAATATCAGAACAAGGAAAACAAAAGCTAATTTCCATAGTGATGTGCCACTGTAGACAGTTCGTGCATCACCATTGGATTGCTTCACATGATTTAAAATGGGTATGTAACTAGTATGTGAAGGGAATTTAACTCCAAATGCATCCAGATCCAGGTCCAGGTAAGAAAAGGGTCCAGCTCTCTAAGGATATTGACTCAGTATCTTGGTTTTTAATGAAGATAACAACCTTTCTGAGATAAGTGGAGAAATATTCACATCTTGCTCAGATACATATAAGTCCAGCATTTGGTGAGGGTTACTTTACATCACGTTTAACAGGCTGAGGAAATTTAAGACTCCTGTCTTTGTGAAAGACTAAGCTTATGAGATTAAGAGCCTATTTGGAAATCTCTATCAGATGGTATAAAGGAGAGGTTCAAGTGACTCTGACCTATTGAACCTATTGCAGAGCACAGATTTGACATTTTTCTGGTACAGGAAAACTCCCTTGGTAGAGGAATCACACAACACTATCTTTAATTCAACAAATCCCAGATTTTGAAGGATGACAGAGTTCCTTCATGATTGCTAGTTGTGGAGAAAAACAGAACTTGTAGCAAAAAATACTTCAATTTGTATTTAAAAACAGTGCTCAACCTGGGCTGAAGAAATTTTGTGATAGAGAACCCAGCAGAGCAGCCAATTATTGAGAATTCTCATAGCTCAAGATCTCCCATTGAAATTTTCTAGATTCAGTTTCAAAGCCTGGTATTTATGACTGTCAGAAAAAAAATCCCTTCACGGCGGTAATCAAGGCTGTAAGCTAGACAGAACTTACAGTGTACATGAGGGGACAAGGGGCATGAGTGGACCTCCAGCCTTACAATGTATCTTTGATACATCTTTGCCAATTGTTCACTCTGCAGAAAAACTGTTTAATATATGTGTCAAGTAATAACCTCAGTATGTGATGATAATTATTGAAAAGGTAGTGCTATTTCCTTATTCTATTTGATCTTTCTCTAGTTATACATGCACAGACTACATTTACCCTCTTAGCTACAACTTTGCATTAGGAACTCATGTTGAACTGGTTTTTTCAAGGGATTAGCCTTTATTCTATAAGGAATTTTTCTTCTGTTGATAACCACACATCAGAAATAACTGTAGCCAACAGGAGCTCTAAGTATAGCTTATCCATCTGAAAATCAAGGTTCGGAGGTGTCAGTTGAAAATGTAATGATTTTTACACTAAAAATACTGATTTTTTTTTTTTTCTATGATCTACCTTTCGTGAATGTAAATTGGAGAATAATATTGACCTTCTGGAAAAGCTTGGGTGAATGGTTAGTTGAATGCTTATTTATGTAACTCACTATTAAATTTAATTTGAGATGTTCATGTAGTGAAGCTGCTGACTCTGAACTTGTTTTTCAAATTAGAATTTTTAACTTTTAAAGAAAAATAATACATGAAAAAATCTGCTGTGGTATTAGCAGAATACCATATACATCAGAAATTTACTGATTTGGGGAGTGCAATTCTGTGTTCTCCATACTGCCTACGCTTGAGCATCTGGCTCAAGACAGGAATTTTTCTTGCCAATTTCTCTGTTTTCATGCATGTTTTCCCAGCTCTAAAAAGCCTGTGAGGCTACTAGCTGGCACAAGCATGACATTATCTAGTTTTGGAGAACTGTGGTGTTTAAAACAGAACAGTCTGATGTTCTGACACAGATACTGAGAGCTGGGGCTCACCCATTGCCCTCCTTGGGCCCTGAAATGTGCTTTCTCCAGAAGCACAGTCTCCTCCAGCACCTGGATCCAGGAGCTGTGAGAGCAGGCCGCTGACAGCCACGCATTGAGTGACAGCCTGAAATCATCAGGCAACTGAAGTGATGACTTCAGTTGTCCAGCATCAGCCCAGATCAAGTGTGTCCAGCATCAGCCCAGGAAAGCCAAACAAACATTAAGCAGGAGACAGGACTGGAGACAAGAATTCTTGGGATGTAGCTCAGCCCTGGTGTCCCAGCCCAGGCTCAGGTGGACTTACAAACATAAGGCTGGGATGGCTGGATGAAGGTTTCTGGAAGACCCTTATGGGTCTAACAGCACTTTCCCTTGCTTTTCCTACAGACCAGATTTCACTTTCCACTTCAGTCCATCAGGCTCTCTTGTGCTGCTTCTCTCTTAGATATGCTTTGATTCCTTGCTCTTTCTTGGCTCCTGCTCTGCTTCCAATCTGATTTTCCAAGCCTTCACAGGTATGATTACATGGCTGTGAAGCTAATGAATGTTGGTATGTTATTGTTGTGGTTATTGTTGCATTCATTTATTATTTTAGAAGTAATCTGTATTTGATAAGAATGCCTATGAAGTGTTAGTCTGAACTAGTGCTCATAAAAAAAATCTAGTACATCAGTGTCATGGGTTGACACCCCTTCCTGCTCTTCAGGTTTTCCTTCCTGTTCGCTCTGTTTCCTTGAGGAAGTGGTTTGCAGCAACAGGTGCTGTAATAACTTCATAGAACCAATCAATTAACTAATTTGAATATAGACAGCTCTATTGAGCCACTTAGAGAAGGGACACGCCTCTGTGAATACAGATTTAAGGAGGGACTAGGTGGGAATATCTCTCTTGCCTTCTAGTGGTGGTAGAGGTAACTTGAGGGCCCCGCTCAGCCCCCCAAGGGGACGCTGGGCCGGCCCAGCAGGGCCCTGCTGGGCCCTGCCTGTGCAAACCTGTGCAGCCTGGTGGGAGGCCAGGCCGGGCCATGGTCCAGCTCGCCGCGGGGCCATGGCCTTCACCTTCCTCCCCTGGGCCCCAGGGGTGGGAGTCGGACCTGCAGCCCCCAGCCCAGGGCAGGCCAGCCTCTCCCGGCGGGCTGGGCCTCTCCAGGCCACTGGGCCCAGGGGTGGCAGGACGGACCACAGCCCCAGGCCCAGGGGTGGTGGGCTGGGCCCCGGCCACTGGGGGTGGGGGTAGGGGTGGGCCACTGCCCCCAAGCTGCCGCTTGGCAG
>VYZQ01048558.1:0-16584 GCA_013400655.1 Mystacornis crossleyi | reverse complement strand
ACACACACAAAAAGAAAACCTCCTAAACCCCAGCATGCACTTTTCCCATTTTCCCTTTACCTTTATATTTGCAACAATACTAATTAAATCAGTTTAATAAGACTGTGGTTGCTGTATCTTCTTCCATTTTCTCCTTCCGTGGATGCAGGCACTATGCTGTTGGTATCCTACTATCACTGCACATTTTATCTTCTATAATTTCTCTCTGCCAAGCCTGCATTTATTAAAAACCCTTGTTATTATTTTATGCTGAAGTTTGCTGTTTGCCCAACTTAAGCCACTGAATGCTATGTTGAGCTTTGTCTACAGGAGTTATTCACCCACTCCCCCAAAGCAAAGCAGGACTTTCCCTGCAAAACACACATAAAGCTATTTTTCTTTCAAAAAATAAATAATTGCCATAAAAAGACACTGAAATGCAAAAATATCAGCCATTCTACTTTTCTGTGACTTATGGTTGATGCACACTTTTGAAGAGTAACACAGGCTGCTGGTTTGTATAGGGCAGGAACCAAACTAAGATGGGAAAAGAATAAATTAGTGTTATTTCCTGCTGCCATCCCTCACCTCAGCTTATAGACTCACTAAAAACAGGGCCAGAAAGACCTGAAAGACCTGGTTCCACCGCTGGCCCCAGGCAGCAGCATCACTTCCTTTGCCTTCTGGGTGATGTCCCCCTGCATTGCCCACTCCAGGACCTCACCTGCAGACACCACCCACCCAGCAACCCGTGTTTCTCTGTCCCACAGGTCCACATTCTCCAAAAGTCTTTTCCAAATGTTTAATCTCCGTGTTGCAGCTGAAGACACACCCATTCCTGGAGATCAGGTTGACTTGGCCTCTTTGCTTGGGCTTTCATGAACTCAGTGCACTTAGAGACTGCTCTTGTTCTGCGCCCCAGTGTTTCTCTCTCTTAGCTTAAACAAGCCTGGTTCTTTCAATCTTCCCTCCTAGGTCATATTTCCCTGATATCTGATCACTCTAGTCCCTCTTCTCTGGGTTTTCTGCATTGCTCCTGAGGTGTTGTGCTCCAGACTGGACACCACGCTCATCCCCAGGCCATTTACTGCATCACTTCCACAAAACACACATCACCACATCTCAGTCTGGCTGTTTAGCAACAGCAAAACAGCACAAGATTTGCAGCCTATGGTGGCTTGGGTTTGGGTTGGGACCCTCAACACCCCAGTCCTTCTCGGATGGGTTCATCTGAGGTTTCCCATCCTGTGTTTAGGAAGCTGGCTCTTCATGCCAAGGTGCCCTGTTCTTGCATAACCTCCTCCTGTTTATTCAGAATGTTTATACAGGTGGCCAAGATCATTCTGCCTTTTCAGGGTATTCCTTGTGGTTTCCCAGTGCTAGATGTAGGAGCTGGGAGAGCTCAGCCAGCCCCCAAGGGTCTGGAGACTGAAGCCAGCACACTGGGTCCTGCTGTGGCCCAGCACTCCTCCAGGTACTCCTCACACGAAGAAAGGCTCAACAGATCTGTCTCTGCCTTGAAGAATGGGGATTTCATGCTCTTTCAACTGACTAAAAGAAATAATTGAGAAGCAAAAATGCATTCAAAAGCTTTTTTTTAAAAGCAATTATGTTAATTGCTCCAACTGAACAAGGGTGCAGAGTGATGGTTTTGCAGGCAAAGTTTGCCTCCAGATCTCATGAGCAGAGGAGATGTGGACCAAAAGGCACCTGCTGAGTTTTTAGACTTAATCCCCTACCACTACAAGCATCAAATTACCTAATTCCCTCCATAAACTGACAAGAAATCCATCGCTTGGCAAATCCAGATTCTTGAGAGTAGTTGGGATTTCTTTTTCTTGTTATTCATTTTCCCCTCCATGCTGACTTCCTCTCCTCCCTGGACTGACACTGCTGTGTAATTTATACAGTTTTACCTTTCTGCCTACACTGATTTTTAGTGTAGCTCATTTCTCCTGGCAGTTTCACCAAACACCAGAGCAAACACCCCTTTACCTCTCAGCTTTACGTTGGACAAGGTTAGAAACCAGCTTCTCTAATTCATCTTCTCAGAAACTGGCTTGTGCCTGGCACAGCAGCACAGCTGTAACCAGAAACCTGAGTGAGCAACTCTTCAGATTATTTCCTCAGCATGGATTTTTGCTCACATCTGGCTTTTCATTTCTAAAAGTTACAAAAGCCTGGGACACCTGGTGCTGGGAGCAGGCAGGAGGAGAAAACTTGGGGTAAGATTTGGATCTTACCTACTCTGGCAGCTGCTGCCATGCAGATGAATGGATCTGAAATTGGTTGTAAACTTCTGGAACAGACCATTTTTTTTCCCTGAAAAGCTGACTAAAACAAGCAGTACAGCAAATCTGAGGGTGTAGTTGTCATTGCACCTCCAAGTTCAGGGTTGGGAAAGGGAACCTGATGGCTCCTAAAGGCTTCACTTCCCCCTCATGGGGAGCTGGATTGCTTTCCTGCTCATACAGCATGAGAAGGGGAGGGCTTTTCAAAAAGAAAAGTGTTGTATAGAGACTAAGAAGAAAGAGTCTGATTTGCTATTTTCCCTTGCTTTCCTTCGCTTGCTTGGCATCAATAGGCAAGTCACATTTTTAAGTGAGTAAAGAAGGAGCACTATATAATGATGTTGACCTGTTGGAATGGGTCCAACAGAGACCACAGGTCTGGAATACATCTATAAAGACAGTCTGAGAGAATTGGGGCTGCTCAGACTGGAGAAAAGAAGGCTCCAGGAAGATCTCAGAGCCCTTTCCTGTGCCTAAAGGGGCTCCGAGATAGCTGGAGAGGGACTTTGGACAAGGGTGTGCAGTGATAGGACAAGGGAGGATGGCCTTCAGCTGAAGGAGGGTAGGTTTAGGTTAAATATTATGAAGAAATTTTTGGCTGTGAGGGTGTGAGGCCCTGGCACAGGTTGCCCACAGAAGCTGTGGATACCCCATCCCTGGAAGTGTCCAAGATCAGGTTGGATGGGGCTTGGAGCGACCTGGGATAGTGGGAGGTGTCCCTGCCCATGGCAGGGGGTTGGAACTGGGTGAGGTTTAAGACCCATTCCGACCCAAGCCATTCTGTGATTTGTGATTCTATGATGATTATTTAAATCCAAGGACTCTGGGCAGCTGCTGGCTTGGGGAACACTTCATGCCTTCTTCACCACAGTGCTGGCAAAGTCATCTGCCATAAAGAGAGAATAACCTGCTTGCTGTTAAAGCTCAGAAGCAATTAGATGGGCTGGACCAGGAGGAAATTTCATTTCCAGTGACAGAGAACCAAGGTCACAACCCCGTCAACTGCATTAAATAGGTGCTCAAAAACCCTACTTGCTGGTGCGGTAGCTCTCAGTTTTAATGGGCACTTTCAAGCCAAGAGTAAAGTGTGTTTATGTCGTTATTCTTCAGACAGAAATGTCAAGAAAAGAGTCAAAAATGCAGAGTTGAAATTAAGCACACCGATTGCAGTGGTTTGTGTTATTCCTGACCTTACCTAGAAGCTGAGCTATTGCAAAAGAAATTCTGTCCTGTGGGAAAATTTCATATTATTTTCAATTTTCTTTTCATCTCAAATGAAGGGGAAACAGAAAACTATTCTGTGGAAGAGAAAGCTCTACAGGAAAAATGTCTGGAAATGTTGAAACACGTTGCTTCAGCAAATCTACCAGTGTCAGTAGAGCTGGCAAATAACACATGGTATTACCCCTATTTTGTTGAGCTGGAAGGGTGAATGCCTTTGTTAAACATAACTAAGGATCCTTAATATTAATTTAAAAGTAATGACATTGAGGAAAAAAATTAACTATCTTCAGGAACCTAAGTAAAAATAACTGCCCCACATTTTTTCAGGGGAGAGCAAAGACTTTTTTGGAGCCTCAGCCTGGCAGGCCCTGTAAACTGAGTCACTGATGATGAAGCCAAAACCTCTTTGGAGAAGCCTGGCACTGCCTGGGCCTCATCAGACCCAGATTTAGCTCAAATTCAGCTCCCGGGGGCTGTTTGTAAGACCCTTCACTGCCCTGTGGATTAGACGTCCCATCAGGAAAATAGTAATAAAGGTATCTTATGCCTCCCCAAAAGGCAACCTGAGGAACAACAGTTTTGTCTTGCATTCTGTGCTTTCCACCATCTCTTGGAAAGCAAAGGAAGATGTTGGCAGAGAGCTGGCCAAGGGAAAGCAAATAGAAACACACAGACATTATACAGCAAGACTCCAAGTACAAGTCATGCCAAACTCCTAGTTCCAGTAAATGACAAAGACCTGAGTGGATTATGGGCAGGGAAGGGGAAAACTGACTACTCAGAAAGTGCTGGAAGATGTGGCATTTCCATTTCCAAGATGTTGCTGATATGCTGAAAACTCCCCTTTCTGTTCATTCAGCACAGCTGGAACATTGCAAAAACCAAACCCTCCCTGTGAAATTTTTCCTGTTGCAAATCAGCACATTCTGCAGCACAGTTTTCTTCCCTTGGCAGGGAGGGAGGTGTCAGGAGTTACCATCCGGCTGTGATGACACCTTGTAGGAACAGTCAGAAGAAATTCCTGAAATCTTTATTGCTGAAGCTCAGGCTTTGGCCAGTGTCTCAGAGGGACTGTGTCCACTCTCTAACAGCTGCAGGCAGTTGTCTGCAGGCTGAGGTGGGAAAACATGCACCAGATTTTATGCAGATGTCAGACAAAGGGAACAAGTAGTAGCAAAGGGAGCATCTGAAGCTACACTTCTGGGAGCAATTCACAGAACCGTGTAGAAACTGTTCACCCAGTGCAGATCACATCAGAAATTATCTTGATGACAAAGAAGGAAAAAAAATGAAGCTATTCTGTTCGTCTTCCTACTCTTTAGGGTGCAATCAGGGCACATCTTCAGCATTGCTATTAGCATTCCTCCACCAAAGAAATCCCAGCAAAGCACTGAGCTCTCATTTTCAAAGATGATGCTGGAAAGCTTCCCAGATTATATATTTTCCTCTTTAATTTATACCTCTGAGGATAATGCTAATCAAGGATGCAGCAAAAGTGGTGAGACATCCTCGACCCAGGCTGATTTATTAACAGTGGTTGCATTATTCTCACTTGGAGAACGATGCTAGTATCCCAAACTTCCATAAAAAAAAGATCCTGCTTGCTGGTGGGTTATCAAATACAAGCTGACAATGTACTTGTACAGCAGATATGCATAAGTGCATTGCACAGTATGATTCATCTGCAAAACATCCAGCATGCTAGAAGCTCAATTTAAAGTAGGTTAGAAGAACGATTCATTAAAAAGCAACAGCAGAGAGAGAGGGGAAAAAAGAAGCCCAAACTCTAAAATCTCCTGGGAACAGTACATTTACTTCTCAGTCTTTGTTTAGCCCCCTCTCCTCACTTTTGAATGAGTTTGGATGGCACAGGGAGGAACAAGCACGTAAAAATACATGTAGATAGACAAATATTACAAATGCCATCTTCAAGGCCTGGCAGATCTACCAAATATTCCAGGGATTATACATGGTCTGCTTAGCACGTTCAAAGTGGAAGGAGATTGCATATATTTCACACAGCATTAATCCCCAGGCCTGTCTCCTCAGCTTTGACCTGAACTTCTACTACACAACACCGAATCATAAAGGCTAACGTCAAAAGGACTTTGAGGAAAAAGAAGAATTCCCAAAATGGCAACTGGCTTTTACTATGATAACTGCTCAGATAATCCTCCATAATCTCCAGCGGTATTTTTTAGTGTAGGGAGAAAAAAAAATAAAACCACAACAGAAAAAATGTACATGACATGGCAATTCTAAAACAGAATTAAGAACTTTGCAGGCTGGAATTAGTGCTTTTAAAATGGATTTTATGTATGTTTGGAAAAAATGTCCTACTTTAAAAGCAAAGGTACTTTTCTGAACACTGCTGCCAGCCAAATAAGGTGAAACATGAATTGACTTGAGAATAATTTGAAAATAGATATGCTTATTTTTAAGATTTCACTATTTTAATTAATATTATTTTAATCCATGTATCTCTTGGGGAGAGATGTTTTGTCTGATGATAAATTTCTAGAAAAAATTAAATTTAAGGAAATTTAGTCCATTGTCCTGGAAGCAGAGGTAGGTATGCATTTTCATAGGCAGAGTTCCTATTTCATCCATGAAAAGTAATCCAGGTTTTACTTAATGACTCCACATCTGTCCATGTAATCAATTAATTGCTTGGTTGACTTTTCAGTCCTGTATGCAATGTACCCTCATTAAACACCCATGGAACTTTTTACTTAGAAAAACAGATACTGCCTAAAACATTGAGAATCTACAAAAACCCTCTCTTGCCAGCAACAAAGATGCCACTTACCAGCCAATTTGCTATAAGGATTTCTTAGTTAAAGTGATAAATGGAGCTACTGCCCAGAGGTTCCAAACCACTTTTATTTATTTTATTTTTTCCCATAAAGAGTGTGTTCAGAGGAGGTGACTCCTCTGGGATTTTAACTCTCACACATCATCTTGGAATGTCACCTTTGGGCGCAACACCTTTCCTGCAAACTAATTATACTCTGAGAATCACAGGTTATAAACAGAGACTTTCAGGAAACCCAGGAAATTCTGAGGAATCAATTCTACATTCAACTCCAGCAATAATTTGCTACAGTGGTAGAGAAATCAGCAACTACAAAAATGCTGCATTATGCCTTTTTTTAAAGAACTGCAAAAGCTGCAAAAGAGAGGAATCAGTCTCAGCTTTAGGTTAGCCCTACATCAAAGGCAACCGTCTCAATTAAAATTTAGTGCACAGCAATATTGCAGTTTAGAGCATTTGCTCAATGATGTTTACCAAAGCTATAAACCTAATAAAAAGCAAAAAATACCAAGAAAACCCAACCCAGCAAACTGACAAATATGCTACATCCTCAGATAGAGATGAGCCCTAAACAGAAGATGAAAAAACAGCAATACACATTTTTGTAACTTTTACAAGGAGCAGGAGAAGACGCTTCCCGTTTTACTGAAATCAGTCTGCAAATAATAAATGACTGCTGCTCATATCACACAGCTACACCTGCACGGAGCAGCTCAGCTTCCCGTTCAGCTGAAGTGCACATTTAATTTCCAGCGTGTTGCATCGTGCTTCAGTGCTGAAGTCAACAGGAATGAAAATATCATGAAATGTAAAACATCTCCCAGGCACATGAGTAGCAAGTGCATCTCGTTTGCCTCTGCATTAAGGACATCAAGGGAAAGACCTAATTAAGACTGATTGGAAGTCAGACCCCTCCGTGCTCCAGTAGCCAGCGGAGAGCTGGTAACTGTGACACCTCATTCCCCCTCCCACAAAGCACATGGAATGCTGCTCCACGGATCGGAGCAGAGCAGACACACTGATCTCCAGCTCTGCTGGCTGCGGGTTTTCACCCTGGCCGTGGCCTCGGTGCCTCACACCGGGAGAGGGATGCAGCTGACCTGGATTAGAGAAGACACTTGAACGGTGGTGGCAGATTTAGAGCAACCTTTAGGCTGTGCTCAGGATCCAGCCCTTTGGCCTGCCCATAAGCTTGGCATTAAAGCAATTTCCAAGCAGAGCTGCTGTGCTGGTTACGTGTGCACCAAGACCTGTGTGGGGTGAGGCAGTCCCCACCTTCCTGACATGAAAAATTATGTTCGTGGGGTGTGCAGGCCCCTACTTAGAGGGTGGATTAGGCCTGTGAATGGCAGAACCCTCTTGCTGATCGCAATCCTTAAATGCAGTCTGTCCCTCCAGCAGTTCTTCCACAGGTGCCCCTGAGTGTTTTCGGGAGTGTTTGTGTGGAGGGGCCCAGGCTCAGCAGGAGATTATCGGTACGAACTCCAATGGCTCAGGCTGTCTGCAGCCCTTCTCTGCACAGCTGTGCTGCAGAGCCTGCCCAGGGTGAGGATTTTTGTTTGATTATGCAGCCAGTGACTAATGCAGTGCAGGGAAAGCTGAGGATGTAATTTGGATCTGTAACTTCTGCATTTGTGGCTTTGAAATGTCCATGGGTGCTCCGATGGGGTGAGGGATGGCACCCAGGGCTGTGTTTGGGATAGAAAGCGCCGGCCAGGCTTCTCAGCCACAGAGCTCACCCAGGGCCACCCCACACGTGCACCCAAGATACGGACTGGTAATTTGGACAGAAAAAAACCCTCAGAGACAAGATCCCAAGGAACTGGGAGTAGGAAAGTTTCCAGCCTGACCAGGCTGCCCCATGCATTTGCTTTTTACTGGCCACAGTTAATAAATCCCTTTGACATCTTTAAAGCTACCACCAATAAATCAGCTGCAGTTAATAAATTCAGCACTGCTGAAAAATAAAACATAACTCATGTCCTAAATGGCACAGAAAAGCCTCAAACTGACATAACTCTGCAGGCCTGCAGAGTCACCCCAGTGCAGAAAGCATCTCCCCTACTCCATCATCTCCTGTGCCCAAGCAAACACCCCACTGCGGCACAGCACCCAGGATGGGAGTCACTGCCGTGTGAAGGAGATGTTGGGAATGCTGCAGCTGTTAATGGCAATTGTGTTGAAATCATCTCTGAAGAACCAGCTACCTTTTCTCATACAAGATCTCTTGATATCAGGAGGCTATATCAAGGGCAGGCGACTCATAACAGCAGTGAAAGAAATATGCAAATAACTCTTTTATTGGCTGTTATTTAAATAAAGATTTGTAAAGCCCGCTCTTAAGGAATATTAAAGTACAAAGCCAATGTTTATGAGGTAACACCTCAATATTTGAAAGAGACAGGCTTATGAAGGATGTAGTAATTTCTAACAATTTTTTGTTAGAAAAAATTCTATTTTTTCTCACCTAGATGCACACGATAGATCAAAATAAACAACATTTATTATGATTTTTATTCTAAGTTTTTGATCTCTTTAAAGGTTAATTTTCACAGTGCTGTAATGAGATGGGTAAGTGCTGGTGCTTCCATTTTACATTCAAGCGTCCTGAAGAAGTCCGGTCTAATGGGTAATAAAGCCAATTTATCCATGATATATCTTCTACTTCATTTATCCCTAAATTAAACAAAACATGCTAACCTTTATGCATATGCTTAAGACCATCCTAATTTAAATAGCAGTTAAGAATGCACTTATGTTCCATAAAATTAGAATCTTAAATACTTCATTGAAACAAGGAAGACTGAAACAGGTGATTAAGGTCCTCACTATTTCACATCCTTCCTTGCAGATGAGTGCCAAGAATTTATTCTCGCTCTTGAAGGTACAAGGTTTCTTGGAGGAATAGACTGACCATAAATCAGAAGTATCTTAACAAACAAGAACATTAAATGTGAGGTTTGCTCCTCAGTGCTGAATCATGCCAACTCTACAGCTTTTCCTAAATTAGAAAACTAATTACAAATAATGCTTCATTACTTGAAACATGGTTTGCTATGTGGAGGCCAACTTCTCTTTTGAAAAGAACAAACAGCAAACAGCTCAAGAAAAATGTGAACCCCGAGAATTTTGTAAGCAGTCCTGATTTAGAAGTAAGAGAATAGAACATGAAGAACAGACATGAGGACATAAATGCTACACGAAAAATGAGAAAGCTCAGTGTGTACTTGACCCATTTTGAAGATACCAACTACTCAGGAGGGAGAGTGAGGGAAATTCCTAAGAAGTCACTCATTTAAAGAGCTCCGTTCCCTGTTGATGATGTGGACCTGCAGCGTAACTCCTTGGTTGTTTAAGGAACTTTAAGCTAAAACACTTGTGCACAAAATAATTAGGTCTTGGGGCCAAATCAGGTCTCAGGACTGAAAGCAGAGCCTAACTCTAGTCCTGAGCATCCTGGGCAAGTCTAGGCCACGCAGTTGGGCCAGGATCCCTTCATGGGACAGTCTGTGAGGACACGATAAACAGACCCGTGGCATCTCCCCAACCTTTTCTGGGAGGATTGAAACAGAGGCAACATGCAGGCATTTTCTGGGGTCGCTGTCCCCAGACAGACTGATACCTGCACAATACAGGGTTTTTGGTAAAAACAAAGCATAAGACATGTCACTGAGTGATGAATCTCACTGCTGCTGGGCAGACAGCAACAACTGAGCGGCATTTCCAGAGCTGAAGAAAAAAAAGGAGGCAGATATGCCTCCTGGGACCCTTGCACCAGTGAGAGAAAATGAACCACCCAGCCCAGGGGAGATTCACAGCCCAGAAAATACCGCAACTCACAAAACCCAACGCTTGCAGTAACTGGGACATCCAAAGCCTCTCCCCTCCACGTCGTTCTCCTCCTCCCCAAACTCTCCCCCTCAGTTCCCTGCCTATAAATAAAACATTTCATTACTGACTGATGAAGATTAAAATAAGGCAGGTGAGTCACCCTCCCTGGTACTACTCTGCTCTTTCATCTGCCTCATCCTCTTCCTCAACCCAGTTGCAGCCCTGAAGGCTGAAGAAAATTTATCAGTGTGGCAGTCAAAGCAGACAGAACTACCTGCATCCCTGTGAGGAACAGGGCAAAACCATCTGCATTTTGATCTGTATGAAGTTGAGAACTACAGTGCTGCACAGGTTATAAACCAGGAGTTTTTATGCACCTCTGAGAACACCCCAAATGTAGAGCATTGCTGGAGAAACCCAACAGGAGCCATCGCTCCTACTTTACACAAATGAGAATGAAGAATGGTACTTCNTTTTTTTTTTTTTTTTTTTTTTTTTTGATGGCTAACTGTGGGCTTAGGCTACTTTGTCAAGCTTCATGAGGATTACAAGAACAGAAAGGTCCAAGAAGAAATCTGCTTTGTTCTCTCTATGCGAAAGTGCTTGCGCTAACAAAACACCAGGGAATGGGGAGAACCTCCATCAAATGATCCCTGTCCCCTTCACTCAGAGCAGTAGATTAGAATTTTGAGTGGCTAATCCAGACAGCAGAGAAAAACTAAATTCAGTTCTCCTAATCAGAAAGGACTAAAATGTTGATAGTAGAATTGGCATGAATATATACTCTTCCAAAGTGAGACTAAATCTGGCCTCAGGTGGTTCCATCTGAGCAGGATTCCAAGGCAGCTCAGGACATATTTCCAAACACCTGCTGAGGCTCCCCTGTGTCATGCTTAGGTCAGTGAATCCACCATGTCACGATTTTCCACAGCAACTTGAAAAATCAGGGTTTGGATCTTGGCCTTTCCGGTGCAGTGGCTGTGAGCAGCACATTGCCATGGATGCTTGGGGAGAAGGAGATTTTCCTAGAACAAGTCCTGGGAAGGGGTGGGAAGGCCACAAAGAGCCTGTTGCCTTGGGGAACCTGCTGCTTTTTTCCGTGATCTGGCAGCCCCGAAAGTGTCAGTGCCAAACCCAAGCAGTGAAGACATTCATGTTCATGCCTACTTCTCTCCACCCAGGTGAGCCACAGGGCTCTCAACCTGCCTGGAAACCATCAGAAATCTCTTTCATGCTGAGGTGCAAAGCTGCCAGTAACTCACCCTCCCCAGTAACTTTTATGGAAAGAAACCATAAACGGAGATTCACTGGTGTAGCATTATCAATACCAACTGAGGCTTATGGCAGGAGCACCTCACTGCAGTCCCTTGCAGGCAGAGGGTTGGGCTGGTGGGTTAGCTCATGGTGAGAACACATGGGTGCACTGCACATATCCTCAAACTTTACAAATCATGTGAATTAGAAAAGGTTTTAAAAAATGTCTTTACTTGAAGCACTGACATTAGAGACTGTCCTCATCATGAAGCAGTGGGAGCCAACACCCCCTCACGGTCTTGTGTGTTATATCTACTCCTATTAGAGCATGAAAAATTCCTGGGATCTGGTCTCCCACTGCTCCTCAGCAGGAAGAGGCTATTCCTCAACTCATCTGCCTCATCCAAGCAGCTTTGAGCCTCTCCTTCCCTCACTAGCACATACCAAATGGGCGCTGTTATTCCCACAAGCACAGGACTTCCATGCCACTGAGGCATCCCAGGGGATCCTAACCAACCCCTGGATGCTGTTCCAGAAGGGTTCCCACAGGCCCTATTCACCATCCCATTGTAGCCCCGTGGACATGTCCCAGTTATTGATGCCATCCCCTGAGGCACTGGCCTCCTCTCCTTCGGGCAGCTGGATCCCACATGTGACCTGTCTTCAGAGGCAGCTGGAAATGGGCCAGGATTGCCAGGGATGTCCTGAATGCTGTGCCCTCTCTGAAGGTCTGGAGTGAGAATGAGCTGGCAGCTCTCAATCTCAGCTGCATGGACGTGGGGGTGTAACACCACTGCCTACACCACCCTACAGATACCCACCCACGCACCAGGCTGCATGAAATTTCCTAGATCCTCATACAGGAGTCGTCATTTGTATGAGTTCCTGCCTTTTTCCTGCTATTTTCCCCCAAAGAACACACCTGGCGTGACGGTACAGTCCATTCTAACGTTTTGCCATTTCTCTGGAGGAAACTGTATGTATTGATCCTGGGGAATGCCTGGTAGCCTGTATAATACTTTTGGAAATAATTCCTGTCAAGGAATTTTTATCACTGTTGATGCATAAAAATAAAATAACAGAATCTGTGTCCAGATGGTGTGTTGGGTGACATGGGGCTCTCTTCACCAACGTGTAAATGCTCACCAGCCCTTCAGGACCTCTTCACTCACCAGTCCTTGCAAGAGCTGCCTGCAAGGTCTTCTCACCCTGAACCAAATTCATTTTTGGGAAGGAGGAAAACTCTGCATTTGAGGAAGACAGACATTTTCAGCAAAATTCAGGGGCCAAGTATAAGAGAAAGAGAAATAGCTTTGTCCCTGCCCAGAAGCTACTGGAGTTTATCTTCATTGGAGCCCTGCAGGAGGAAAGGCTGATGTGGGATCTGCAGCTCCCTGTTGCCCTGACTTTGCTTGAGAAATCTCTGAGCTTTCCACTCCTCGTGGGAATTCTTTTCTGCAGTCTCAATCACTGCCGATTTTGGTTGATCCAAAGAACGGGGAGTGAAATCCATTGCTTTTCATCATTCAGAAACCACTCACCAGGTTTTGACACAAAGCCAGCTTGGCTCAAAGCCGGGCCCACGGCCAGCTCAAAAATATTCCTGAACCTTTCAACAAACCCTGGCTGTTTTTCAAACTTAAAACAAAAGCCAAGATCAGGGAAAGTTTGCAAAACTTTAGGTTGTATAAGAAAATATCTGCCCAACCTGTGATAAATTCCCACCATGCGTTTTCAGTTATTTTCATGCTGGGAGAATGTCCCAGACTCCAAACCCTGCTCTTGGCTCAGAGAGCATAACCATGGTTTTCACAAAAAAAGAAGACCGGTCTGACAGGTGTGGAGGAAGATACAGGATGTGCTGGGAAGCTACCTGAAAATGATTCTGTCCAGTTCACTCTTGTTTGGATGGATTGCTCCTTGTCTAAAGTGTCCCCAGATGGCCCATTGTGTCAGGAGTGTTTGAATTTACGGCAGACTATGGCAGTGTTGTGGAGCTGTGTATCTCCTGCTGGGTCCGTTCCTATGGCTTAGAAACAGGCAGGAATTTCTCTCCGAGCAGGAGAAATAAAGAGTTTTCAGAAAAACTTGACAGTTTCAGATATTCAACAGTATGACAGTCTTCTTATTCAGAAACTTATGAATACTTAGTCACACGGAGAGAACAAGGAAATTATTTACTTCCCCCGGTGAAGGGGGCGGGAGTCGCGGCTCTCTAGGTAGTGTGGAACAGAAATACAGCTGCTGCAGCCACAAACAGAGGGAGACTGCGTGCGCAGGGCTGCACTGCTTGGGATGCTGCTCTGTCTGCCATGGTCAGCCAGACACGCACACAGCCACACAACGGTTCTTTATTGAACAGGGAAAACAAAATGGGAAATGTTTGAAGCACGTTACTACTCTTACGGTACTGCTGATTTGACAGCCTGACGGTCCACAGCCAGCAAACACCAAAAAAAAGGTCTGAATCACTCACTTTGCCTCCACCTTGTCACAGTTTGACACATGCAAACACATCTAAAGCCCCTTTGCAGACAATTCCAAAAGCTGAAAATTTTCTTTGCACCTCTTTTTCTATCTTTTTTCTTTCCTTTTTCCTTTTCTTCCTGTCTGTCTATCTATTCTGCATTCTCTAAGTGTAAATCTACAGATCATGTCAAGCCTGAAGAAACCTTCATTAAATGTAAGCAGTTTCACAGTGATTCCAGTTAATGGTGATTTACACAGTTTAAGAGACCACCCCTCTTTGTTCTGTACGCTAAGATTCAGCATGGCCGTATTTTTATCCATCAGTGAACGAAAAAAGCTCACAAGATTCTTTTCCCCCCTTCTTTGTGTCATTATGTGGTTGAGGCAGCCCTGCCTGGAGACCCCAATCCTGCCCCTCTTCGCACACACTCAAGCAGCCTGATATTCCCAGCCATCTGCCTCTGCTCCAGTAGAAAGTCACGTTTCACAGCCCAACACTCAGCTCAGCGAATGAGCAGCACATCAGCAGATTAGCTGCCTGCCCAGAGCTACAAAACAGCAAAACATTTCCCACATCAGCCGAGGGGCGTTAGATCCCATTTTACCCCTGAACTCGGTCATGTCAAGCAGGCAGACAGGCACCAGGGAAATAGCCATGTTGGGAGCACACACAGGCACCGACGCGCACTCAGACCCTGCGAAACCACACGTGTGGGTATGAGCAGAACAGCACACGTAGCCACACAGACTGTGCTGTTCCTGGCCAGCTACTCTTCGTACTGATTGACTGGAGGGGATTAGAAGGGACTCAGCCCAAAAACGCAATTCCTAATGCTCCTGCAGCTATTGCATAACAGAGATCGATTCCTGTCCTGAGCCCTGACCCTCAACTTACTCAAGACAAGTTTAATGCTTCAGGCTGTGTAATGGAAACATCTACTTCCCAGTGAGATGGGATGCATCAGCTCCCCCAGGGCTGGGATTTCTGGCTCTCTGAGTTCTCTGACAGGCAGCAATGGGAAAGAAAGTAAGGAAGTGTCACCAAGAAGGAAAGAGAGTCATTTTTCTCCAAACATTTCTACCAGGAGCTACGGGAAGCTGAAGCCTTCTAACCTGCTGATAATACACCTACTAAAGAAAGCAGCCCTAAACCAAGGGAAGTTGAACACATCCCAAAAATAAACTGAAAATCAATGAACCTACAGCCGCTAAACTATATGCACCTGAAGTCAAACACCTCACTGTTCAAAAGGTGGAAAACACAGCAAGCAAGGAGTCCACAAATAAATGAACAAGTCCCAAAAGCATGCACAAAATGTACAAACACTTCAGAATAGCCACTCCATCAAAAGCTGCCTGTTGAAATAACATAAGGGGCCATGCAGGAATTCCAGGTACATGGGGAATAGCTGAAGTAACTCTGTTGAAATCTGTCACTCCAGATGTGAACAGGTGTGTGACAAATGAGGGCAGATACACAACAAGTCAGATGAAATCAAATGCCCTCCAACATTTGCCTGAAATCTGGGTGTCTTGTGCCTAACAAACTGCAAAGAGCTTTGGGGAACTTGGCTGGCTTCTGCGTCCCCCCTCCCCCACATCAGCAAAAAATAACTATTTGCAAAGGCCGCAATTCCCCGTTATTTTCTGTTTCCCTACATGCGCTCACTAACTCGTTAGCAATGTTTCCAAGCAGCCAGGCTGGGAGAAAAACAGAGGAAGGGTCAGGAACGAGACAACCGGGAGATGCTGCTGCCAGAGCCCCTTTGTTGAGCATCCCTGGGTACCCCTCGCCTTTTACCTGGGGATGCAGTCGCCATGGTAACGGGCGGGTGTTCCCTGGCCGAGCCGAAACCCAGCTGTTCCCGCTGCTGAGGCCCATCTCCATCCCGCAGCGGAGCCCCAGTCGCGTACTGGTCCGCCCCGTCCGCAGCCCAGTGCACCCCAGTGCCCGCCAGCAGCAGGTCCTGGGGGTCCGGCGGGGCTGACATGCTGCTTGCAAGGCGGCCGCTGATCTCCGGCTCTCGGGATGCAGCGGGGGCCACCGGAAGGGCTGCGGGGGCCGCCGGGCTGGCTGGTGCTGCGGCCGCGCTGGGGTCTGGCCGGCTGCGGGGACCAGGAGCCGCCGCCGCCGCCGCTGCCGTATCTCCACTAGCGCTTATTACGCAGGTGAAAATGGCTTGTTAGTTGGAGCCTTCCAGCCCTTGCGTCACCCTGTGGCTGGCATATCACAGGGCAGGAATCTGCCAGCCGGGCTGCCGCTCTCCCCCGTTTAACTGCTTCGGCAGGGTAGGCATCGGCTTGTGTGGGTAAGGGAAGAAATGCCCCCTTGCAGGCAGGCACACGCCTCCCTCTCCCCTCCCGCAGCCCCCCTCCTCCGCATCCCTGCGCTCCGGAGCATCCCGCAGGCGCCGCAGCCGGGCACGGCAGCGCGCCCGCCGGGAGAGCCGCCGGCTCCTCTCGCACCGCCGGGTTCGGCCGAGAGGGCAGACAGCTCTCGGCAAGCCCACCCTAAAATCGCCCCGTTCCTCCGCCTCTCCGCCAGCCCCTAACCCGGCGAAAGAAGCCGCACTCTGCCCCTGGGTTTGTTTACCCAGTTGGCTCCTCTCTGATTGCAGCCGCGCTGGAGACATGATCGCAGCTTATTGCATCTAAACGACACTTATCAAAATAAACTCACAGCAGGTGTCTGTGTGCCTTTTCTCTTTCTTTCCTTTTTTT
>VYZQ01048557.1:39647-73682 GCA_013400655.1 Mystacornis crossleyi | reverse complement strand
AGAAGATGAAAAAATAAAAAATATTAATTCCTGGTAGAATTTCTCCCAACAGCTGCAGCTAACATATAAAATAGGTGCCAGAGTAACTGTGTGATGCTGGTAAAGACCTTCAGGAAGAAACTTTGTCTGTACCAAAAATCAGTGAACAACGAAGCCCCTCTGTGGCTAGATGAGAGAAAGCGTCTGAAGAGGGGTCTTGCCATTCATTCTACCTCATTACAGGTATCTGACTGATAGCAAAGCTGCATCTCAGTGCAGCAGCTCATTAGTAAGAGAAGACTCTGACATTAGTTCAGATGTTGATCGATGTGACTGGTAGTGTGAAGTCAGGATTTTGTTGTCAGATGGAGCTTTATCATCTGCATTGCAGCCTGGTGGTTTATAGGGGAGAATCAGTATAGGAGGAGTGTGTTAAACTGTTTGGAGGTTTAATACCTACCCAGCCATTTTCTTATGTCTTAGGCTTCCTTTACCTGCCATGTCATAACAGGCCAGGTGAAAAGATCATGAAAAGGCAAAGCACATTTTCAGAGCTGCCTCCTAGGGCCTGCTCAACGCCATGGGTTGTGTGACATGAGAGAGACAGAAAGTTAGATCACGGCACTGCCTGAAGTGCCAGAAACGTGCCCACGTGTCCATGCAGCCTGTGTCAGCCCAGCTCTCTGGTGGGACTAATATTGCTGTTATCCACTCTTTTGACCAAATGCCTCATGACAGAAGGGAAAAGTCTCGTGTATCTGTGTTCTATTGGAGCATTAATGGCAATTTGCAATTGTTTAGCATTAAAAGCCTATCAAGCATGATGTGGTCTTCCAGAGGGCTTTGTCCTTAGCGTGCTCTGGATCGCCCTGCCCGCAAGCAGCTCTGCTCCCCCCTGCTCACAGTGCTCTCCATGGCTGCTCTGGGGGAACGTGCTATCTGACTTCACGCAATGTTTTCCTTGGCAAGATCTTTTTCCAGCTCGCCCGTTCTAAACAGCTGATGGTTTCCTGCAACCCTTCGGATCTACACTTCAGTTTCGTGTATGCTACAATCGAGCTCCCTCTTCTTAACTTGTTATGAGCCAGCACATGATGGGTGAGCCCCCAGCGTGCCTTGGGGTACATCAAGAGCAACAGAGAAGTAAAGACAGCAGATCTACTTCAGCAAATTAGCAGCAAAAGCAGGCTCTGTTGAGGAAGTTCTTTTGAATGCCATCATTTTAACTGTTCACTACAGAGTAGCTCTTAAATGGCATTTATATTTAAGTCACTTGATTATATTATTCCAGCCATGCGAAGATGTACTACGAATTTACCAGCTCAGGCACAAAATCTATTCACCCACCCTTTTCCAGGGCGATGATAATGGACCCCCTCCCTCTTCCTCCTTCTTCCCTCAAATTATTATATTTTGCTTGCCCATCAAAACAAATCAGTCATCTTGGGTAAATGAAACTTTGCAAGGCTGCAGTATGCAGAATGACACAGTTGTTGGTTTGGGTTTTTTTTACATTTTCTTGCCATTGTTTTCTGCAGATTTCATGCTCCTTGCTTAATTTTTGTATGGTTAACCATTTACTGAATTTTGACACATCACTTCGATGCAACTCTGTCAATGCAACACCATTTTTCTTCTATGGAGAATACTTCTGACATTATTTCCTGTGGGTTTTTTTTAATTAAATCAAAAAGGTAAACAAAAGGTACACTTTAGAATAAATTCCTATTTTTGTGCCCCTAGTTTCAAAGTTCTTCCTCAGGTTTTTGCACTCTGTAAATTTCAACCAAATAAAGCTGATCCAAATGACATTTCATGGTGATTGTACACAGACCAGCATGTTGGTGCTGGGCACTGATGGGTGCCCGGGTTAAAAGGACCAAACTCTGCCTGACAGAAAAGACTGATGGCAGCTGGACAGGATACATCCTGCTCCTGGCCTCCTCAGGCCTTTAGGTACCTCAGGATCAATAAAAACCTATTTAACCATTGCCCACTTGTGCTGCAGCGTGCAAGGGGCTCTGGATGTGCCCTCTTTCACTGACAAGTTCCAAAAAAGCAGCATGAAACCTCAGTTACTACTGCCAGCATTTCTGGGTGTCCTATGAGCCATCCACCCTGCAGCTTTTCCTGCAGGGGGAATTTTTCTCCCCTTTGAGAAGCAGCTCACCACAATAGACCTTATTTCAACATTTGCCCCAAAGCAAGGACTCAGTGGTGCATTTTTCAAATATGTTGTTTTGGTCACCTTACCTGTTTATTTTCTATTCAAAAATCAATATGACACTTGCAAAGCAGCTTTTTTCCCCACCTCCTTGCCACCTGCGTTGTCAGAGATGCTGAAAATCAAAAATAAAGTAATCAGTTATTTTAAGCCAAAGCTTAAAAGGGTATTAATTCAATGGGATAAACTGCAGTTAAGTAACTTTTATCAAGCAACCTCAGTTAGGTGGTTAAAAGAAAGAAAAAAAACTCTAGAAAACATACAGTAGGTAGCAGTTTATGTGTCAAGAAAACTGAGAGAAATTTTGACACTCTGATGTCTAGCAGATAGCACTTAAATCATTTTTCTCCAAACTTCAGTCATAAAACTTCAAAGAGTTTTAGCCATAATACAAATTTTTAGACTAAGAAGTGGTGTTTGAAGTTATTTTATAGGATTTTGCTGTAAGGGCTCCAATTGATTTGTAGTAAGATAAAAGAAGAAAACTTTATTTTCGAAGCTTTGTCGGAAAAAGCTTAGCTTCCATTGGCCGTTTTGCCAATATGCCTTGAGGGGATGATGATGTCGACACGGATATTATATGCCTATACGAACTGAACTGAGTTTACACCTCCTGCTGTTTGTGTTATGGTTAAAATCTGTCACAAAACTGGCAGTGATTTATTAAATGTTTAATGAAGTAAGACAAAAACTTCAAGAACTACAAACAGAAAAGTAGAACATCACATTAAAGTGTAATAATATAGGTTACACTTCAGATTTTTTCATATTTCTTTTGCTAAAAATGTGAAAAACACAATTAGAAATCAAGGCAGTATCAAAACATTATGGGGTGTCACAGATCAGTCTACCAAAGGTTGCGTTTCACTTGTTCACTTTTTTCTTTCTAAACAGAGGAATGAAAAAAAGAGTATGAAATAACAGTATGCTCACAAAAAAAACCCAACAAACCAACACAAAGCAAAACTCAAGCTGGCATTATAGCGTATAAAGTCTCAGCCACAGAAAATTTTCCCTGTTGAGTTTTCAGAGGAGCAATAACAAATGTGACTCAGTGGTGTTTCACTATTGCTTCATGTCCCAGTTAGAAGAATATTCTGCTCCACACTGCACATTTTAACGATGTTTTTCTAATAAACTATTTTTAATTTTAACTAATGAACTTTACTGAAATTATTATTCATGTAAAAAAGTAATTGCTGAATGCGGGAATTTATGTTACTTTCCAATAGCTTTCAGAACTTATCATTACTCCTGATACAGCTTTATGTTTTCCACATCATAATAAAAGACAATATTTGTATAAGCCTCCCGTCTGTCAGTGTGTGTGACTGTTAAAGCTCAGTAAGTGTACTCCTGTACTTTCTGGCAGAGGTTATTTACATTTCTTTGTATAACAGAGACTAAGTCTACACTTTAGGTTTAATTATTTTTCATTGTAAAATGTAATTCCTGTTATTTGACTTGCCTGATTATTTATGTACATCCTGAACTAAAAATTCATTAAACACAGCAGGAGGGGGTTTAAGAGTATAAATTCATGTTTATTCTGTTATTTAACTCAAAGGAC
This sequence comes from Mystacornis crossleyi, assembly GCA_013400655.1. NCBI lineage: Eukaryota > Metazoa > Chordata > Aves > Passeriformes > Timaliidae > Mystacornis > Mystacornis crossleyi. The sequence continues at coordinate 69,909 of VYZQ01048557.1, read as the reverse complement.
ATCAGCCATCAATGCATCCCTACCAACATGGTAATTCACTGAGAGATTTATGGTGAACCTTGTGGGGCTGTTATGCCTCATGAGCCCCCTAACCCAGAGGGTTAGAATTACTCCATAGGCTTCCTCCTCCTAGTCCTCCCTTTTCCTCAGTCACATTTTCAAATCCAACATTTCCTGTGTCTGGGAAAGCCAGCAGAGCAGCAGAAAGCAGAACTCTTTTCCAAGCCCACCTTGTGTTCTGCTTTCCAGAAGTGTTTGTCCTGCTCTGTTGCAGTTTCACGCTTTCAGACTTCCAGGGTAGCAGTGTTACTCCTGGCCAGCGGGCCCTGAGAGAGCCAGCTCTTAGCCACTGGCTTTACATTTCTGTGCACCACAGAGGGGAACATTATTTGTTAAATAAAGAAGGTTTTCACAGAGTGTAGGTAAGCACAACAGCCAATGTCATTGACAGCCCGCTCCTATCATGAACGACTCAACCTTCTTCCCCTTTCCACCTTTTGTAGCAGCCCAGGGTTCAGCTGTTTGCAGGGGTTTTGGCTTTGCTGCTCTATTGAAGGTCCCAGGTTTTAAACTGTATTTTTTGTCTCCTTTGGGATATTGGTAAAATCAAATTAAGAGCAATAAACCCAGAAATTTCAGCAATAATAATAATAATAATAATAATAATAATAATATAGTAGTAGTAGTAGTAGTAGTAGTAGTAGTAATAATAAACAACCCCCCAAAATAAATCCCAATATGCAATCCTTTAATTTTTCTGGTGCTGCTGCTTTGTTCCCTGCTTGCTGGGTGAAGGGCTGGGTGGCATTTTGCCCACAAGTGTTCAGCAGCCTGAGGGTGGTCACAGAGGACAACCATGTTTTGAGCTACTTATCAGGTAAATTTAGATGTGGGAAAATAAGTTTGTAGTTGCTCATTTTTGCCCTCACTACTGGATGTCACTGCCTATGGCTAGGGCAGAAACATTCAAGGTTGCCATAACACAGCACACCAAGAAAAAGGTGAATGACATTGGAGATATCCTTAATCCCTGGCCTTATATAAACTAATCTGCTGGGATTTTAAACAGGTTTATTCTGTCAGCTAGTTTTTAATCAAGTGAGTCTCATATTCCCTGTAATATATAAATGATCACAAAATAACTCATATTTCCTTTTTTTTTTCCATAAAGAGCAAGACATAAATACTAGCTGTATATTTTTGCTATCAAGTCTGATTTTTTTCAGCCAGCTATGTATTGTCAGAGGTTTTCCAGCACATAAAAAGTCCATGACAATTGGCTCCAGGTGACTATTCTTTCAAAATTATTTTTAAAAATTTTTAAATTTTTTTTACCAACCTGGGTTTGTGTAATATCAGCTTGCTCGTTTCCCCAGTTCCAGTCCTGTATTTCTGGCAAACAAGCTACACCTGTCTCTCTGGGACTTTCCTTAAGGAGCCCTGGAAAGAAGTGTAGTGTTTTAGACTTTATTTCTATATTTTAAATGGATTTTTAAATACATTGATAAATGCTTCCTTTGTTTCCCCTAGTCTAAACATTTGAAAAAATGTATGTGTTTGTTGATGTTAAGAAACATCACAATGAAAAAGGATTTCTAGACTCCTCATGTGCAGCAGGGATTTGCAGAAGGTAGTGCCAACTTCATGTTTCTGAGCTTTTGGGCTGTCCATTTTGTAACCCTGGACATCTCCAGACTACAACAGAAAATAAAAACTATCTTCAATTTGTCTTCAGTTTCCTAGAAATCAACATGGAGGGTCTCATGTTCCTCTTGTAAAAGAAAAATGGGACACTTGCTTCTATTAAAAATTTACATCCTTTAAAAAACAAACAAACAAACACACACACAAAAAAAAACAAACCACAAAAAAACCCCCCAACCCCCCCAAGCTTGACCCCGGGGCAGGCAGTTCTGTGTGCTGAGAGGTGGCGGAAACCTTAACCCCAGCCTGGTCTGACAGCAGGAGTGCTGTGTGTATGGCCGTGCCTTAAAATACGGGCTTGAAATAAGACTGAGCACGCTCCTTAGAGTTGTTATTTTGCAAAATGAAAGGTGCGGTGTGCTCCCAGCCCAGCACGCGTGATGCCTGCTCCAGCCCTGGCTCCCTGCTCCCAGCCCAGCACGCGTGATGCCTGCTGCAGCCCTGGCTCCCTGCTCTCAGCCCGTCGGCCCTGAACTTGCAAACCCTCCTGGACAGGCTGGCGATGCAAGCGCAGCGATCCTTCCCTCCGGTTAATCCATGGGACATCTAGTGGTGAGCTCCCAAATAGCACCGGCACCGGCGCCCCGGCCGCCGCGGGGCTCCCCGGGGGCCGCGCAGGATGGCCCCGGGCTGGGGCACGGCTCGGTGACCGCTCCGGGCACGGGGATCAGACCTCAGCGTCTGTCGGGCTGGACTCCTCGGCATCGCTCTCCTTCTCTTCACACGTAAGTGGGGTGGGAGCTTGGATCCACAGGTGAGAAACCAAAATTCAAATGGGCGTCTCTTCTGCCCAGATACTGAGACAGCCTCCAAAACTACTGGGGATGAAGGCATGTGACATGTTGGGGATCTCGTAAGGTGGAAAATAACATCAAGAATATTTGAAAGAACACTAAAAATATATGTGATGTAAAAAAAGAAGATCATTGGGGGATTTGGACTTTAACCTGAGCATTTTCTTTAGGAGGATTTGTTTGGAGAGCAGTTATTTTACTGGGCTCTTTATGGAAAGCAAGTTCCACCACTAATGAATGTGGGGAGTCACAGACATTTTGATAGTATCCTATCTGGCCTATTAATGACTTCAGTCCTGCTTTTATAGTCTATACTTCACATATTTATTTTTAAGGAACATAAAATTATAATGGGACAGGAGATAGCATAGCCTTCCTATCCATGTAACCCTGTAGAAATTTCAAATAGGACTGTACTTACCTAATCTATTCTGCAAGGGGAACCTCCACTGCTCTAGCCTATGTTTCTTGTGTATCTCCAGCTCCTAGCCACTCTGAGGTTTAGATGTGCAAGGTGTTCAGTCCCAGCCTATCTTTATAGAATAACAGCAAACTTATCCCTCAGCATTCAGCTTTCCTCAAAATTTAGTCCCTGAAAAGAGCTCCTGCTTATTAGAAATGGATTTCCGAAATCTACAGAATCACACCTCTTCCGTTGATATTTGTATATGGACAGGAGAGCCCTGTTGGTCAGAGCATGGTGCCAATAATGCCAAGCTCACGGGTTCGAGTCCCGTATGGGCCATTCACAAGGGCTGGACTTAATGGTCCTTCTGGGTTCCTTCCAACTCAGATTATTTTGTGATTCTGTGCCCATTAGCAGGTTAATGAGATAGCAACAATTCCAAAGGTTGTAATAGATTAGTTTCAGCATGAAATGTAGCTGAGTGTTAAAATCTCATCTCTCTATGCCAGGATACCCGAGTGCACCATGCTAATTGTTGCTAAAAGGGCTGGCCTGTGTCTCCTGATTAACAAATAGACATTTCCTCCAACAGAACAGCTTTTCTCTGGGAATTGTTGGGGCATGATGGCCACACGCAGCCCCAAAAACTGAGCTCAGCAGAAGCAAACCCAGAGGCAGACCTGGCTGGGCTGTGGGGTCCCAGAGCTGACTCCTTTGAAATGGATGCCGATTTCGGAAGACACATTCCATGTCTTTTAAATGAAAAGATTCAGAGTATGCTTTCCTTCAGGAAAACTAGGATATTTGCTGCCATGCCTGGTAAGGGGTGTAGCTACATTATTTTACTTTGTAAGAGATTTTCATAGAAATTGCCCTTTTGGCCTTTTAAAGAGGTACACCTCCGTGTGGTATTATGCCAGAACCTCAAGAGGGAACTACTGAAGGGTGTTACTTACGGGAAGAAGAGGATGGGCTTGGAAAAGACACAATGCGGCTTCCCAGGCACTAACACAGTGCAGAGGCTGTCATCTGCAGGATTTGCTTGTGAACCTCCCCCTGTTAGCTCCCTGGCTGTCACTGCATGCTGCTCTGCAGAGCACTCACTTCTGGCACAGGTAACTGCACCTCCTGTGCTGCCCTCACCCTCGAGGCCCTCCACTGCCGTCTGTGGCTTGAAGGGCTTCATAGCACTCCTTGCCTGAGTCACAGACAGAAAGGTTCATCCCCTTTCTCCACATCAGTCCTGGCAAACTGTTTGGACTGGCACAAGAAAACAGGCTTTTTATAAAAATTAGCATCCCGTACCAAAAAGATTTGCCCCACTCCAAATGTTCTTACTGTGTATGTGTACTGTAAATTACTGTTATCCTGTGAGTATAAATATTTACATTCACGTCCTTCTTTCCACCCCTGCTGGAAAAGCCCCCTGAGTCTTCCACGAGCTAAGGGAGGACTGGCAGAGGCAGCAACCAGTTTCAAAACTATGTAAAAACACTTCATGTGTCAGATATCTACGACCTTCCTACTACCACCCAGGTGGCCCTCAGAGCCAGCACACTCCTACTCAGGCACGCTGGACCACAGCATTGCTCCACTTCTGGCAAGGCACATACATCCAGGCCAAAATGTGTTAGGGTGATTCCATCAGTTTCATTAAGCTTTAGTTAATGCAATAACACAGAAGGGTTCATTCCTCTGCACTTGCAGATATTGATAACAAATTCTGAAACCTCAAATGCTTTCACAGTGTGTAACTGTCCATTTCCAGCCAGCTGTAGTTACAATCCTGGTAACAGTATCAGAGCCACAGGCAGAAAGCATTGAGCGATGATTTAAGTCAATATACATGACATTAATGAAGGTATTGGATAGATTTTCTAAGGGAAGCAGTGAATTTTTCACCTTTCTTAGGGTTGTGGTTAATGCTATGTTTTCCCTGAATTTAGGGGCATCAGTTTGAAATGCCATTACTAGTAATAAACATATTCTACAGTGCCTCAAAAACTTACACAAGATGCACATTTCTTGGAGGAGTATTTTGTTCCTCTTGTAGGCTTTTATCTGGATAAATCTGCTCAATATATTAATTAAATATAAACTTCAAAGCTGATCTTGCAGTGTTCATCGACCAAGAATAGCTGATGCTCAAGTATCCTCTCTTAAATGCATTGTTCTGTTTCCTTTGCAGCACAATACACAGCCAAAAGTGATTTGCAATTAATTTTCTTATTATTATCTCTAATACAGTTGTGTTAAATTAATTTATCTATTTATCATTTGTCTGTTTTAAACAATTCATGTTTAAAATCACAACTTGTATACAACTTTTCTCCCATGAAATCCGGCTGGAAACATTGTCATTTGCGGAGTTAAACAGTCCAAGACTGCATTTCTCCCTTTTTATTGGATAGGTCATTGCTAACTGTCTCCATAAGCTGTTGGACCTGCACTCTGTTTCAGAGGGAAAGTTAATCTCATATCCACAGCTCATTCAAATCAGCCCAGAGCATCCGTGCAGCCAGCCCTTGTTCTCACATCTTCATGATGGAGCTGCCCCATCCAGTCACGGTTGTCTTTGGTGTCCCTCCACTATCAATAGGAAGAGACAGCTGCCTCAAGACAGTTCCTTCAGGAACTGGACACAGGCTGTTGGGAAGAGGACAGCAGCGCACAGCAGGGTCAGTGCTGTGTCTCCCAGGTAGATTGCAGGTTAACCACAAAGCTGGACTTGCACAGCCACCTCTGTGAAGGACTCTGCATGTGATGGAGCATGGTAGGTTGACTGCATGCAGGCAGCAGCAATGCCCACAACTTCCTAACGACCTGTGATCAGGAGGGATGAAAATTCCACCAGGCCAGGTGGGAGGAACTTGGAGGAATCTCTCTGTCTCCACTGGCTATTGAGGGAACCTTAATTGCTCTTTTAGACCAAGTGTTGCAAGTGAGATGAATTCTCCCCCACGTCACGAGCACGTGAACTCGTTACAAGGGTGGGAGCTGGCAGAGGGCCGGCTCCTCTGCAGTAATTGCCTGCATCCACGCCCAAGCCCTCAGTAAATGCGAAGTACCTTACTCCTCAGAGAAAGTTCACCGTGCACGTACCACACTAAGAACTTGGACACATGCAATTACTGCCACTGCACTGTAAAACCATCCCCTAGCTGTCTCTTGGTATCTTATTCAGGTGCCCATACCTTTAATCTTGGTGTCTGCTGGCTCCCAGTTTTGCAAATACACTGCCTCTTTCGCCTGCCACCGTTCACTGAGGCTGTGTACAGGTGTTAGATCCACCTGCATGAACAGCCTGAGGCGTCAGTCTTATCAAGTACAGAAAACCCTGATCCCCGTCTGTGCAATCCTCCACTCTAAACTCCTGCTGACAGTCACCTGGTCTCTTAACTTCCAGTTACAGGTAAAAACTAAAGCCTGTTGATGCTGTGGGAGTCCTTCCATTGATTTCCACGAGCTCTGGATCATTATTTCTTATCAGCCACATATGTAGACAAATATCTGAACACCTTCACCTAAGCAGTTCAGATAATCAGAGTACTGTTGCATTTATATATGCATTAAAAAGAAAGATATTGAGAGATATTATTTATTCTAATTCACGATTAAAAACAAACCAGCACCTTGTATGCGATTGGAAAGGGCTCAGAAAACATCTATTTACCAATTTCCTCCTGGTAACATCACCTCCACAGAAATAACTAAATCACCCTCACATTCCTCTCGGTGAAGCCATTAAGCCTAGAAACATGCTGGTTTGGGCAATACAGAAATCAAAGTGGTAGCACAGCAGAGAAGATCTGTGTTAAAGAACAAAAATCCACAGGCTGCTTCAAATATCAACAAGGAACCCTGAAATTTTCTATCAATTTCTTTTCATGGCCTTGTGACATTTTCAACTAAAAACTATATTGCTTAACATCAAGGCACTTTGAGAGAGCTTCAGTTGGAAAAGGTAATTTTTGAGTGAGACTCAGCAGAAAAAGGTAATTTTTCAGAGAGGTTCCCTGGAAAAAGGTAATTTCAGAACCAATTGCTGCATTCTTTTGCTGTTATTTTGTCTCTTTTCTAAGTAGCCCTAATGTCATTCATGGGCACACTATGTCAATACATCAGTACTGGCTAAGTCGTTTGTGCAAAGTAAGTTTACAGAAACTGTAGCTTTAGGCTATGTTATTCCAGGACTGTGAAGATCAAACAATGCAATTTCACTTGGAAGTTTCATCAATTTTGCATCAATGTTGATGCCAGAGCAGGAGACCTGCTTGCAGAATCATAATTTCATCCTGCTAAAACTTTTGTTTTTGGTAGAGAATCTAATTTCATATGATAGGTTATGCAGTAATACCATGTATTCATAATACCAGTCTACCAGAGCCATATTGTTTTGCTATAAATTGAGGTGAAGGTAGAGAGGAATTTTTAATAGCTGATCTGAACCACATCAGTTTATACTGTTTTGGGATATGAAGGGCAAAACCCCCAGTTTTTGAATGCAGGTGTTATTATGTGTTATTTGTACAAGTGGAAGAACAAGAACAACAGAAAGCCCAGAGCTTTCATCTGCTTATTTTCTGAAAGCTTTGGAAAGGGAGTAATGTATTTCAGCTTTAATGGCTTGAAATAAAAATCTCTGAAAATTATTAGGCCCCTCATACACGTATCCTTTGATTGTAGCTCTACAGAGAAACGAAGTGAGTCTTGCAATGAGAGACACAGAAGTTGATGTGCGCATGAAGAAATAATAAAAAGCCTCACATTTTAAAATAAAATAGCAAGAATGACAGTCAAAGAGTTAATTCCACCCTACCTGTTATGCCTGCATATATGCTGAATATCAGATTTTCATTCATTTCCTCTTTGCTACCTGAATACTCAGAGAAGAGTATCCAGTGTTCAGCACGTGGACTGGGCTTTGTGCTGGGATCGTGCACACACCATCCACATTTGGCATCTCTGTGGGGAGATTTGCTGTGGCAGGAACATGCTAACCCAAAGGACAGGAACTGTCTTCAGCTTTAAAGTGCCCGTCTTTCCAAACCTGTATATTGGCTTCCTGCAGAAACAGGCACAGGTACATCCCTCAGCTCAGCAACCCCACACAAGGCAGTAAACCACTCATTGGTGAGGCGCCTTTCAGAACTGGGGTGAGAGGGATGAATCCACCCCAAAATCTCAAACATCATTTAGAAATTATTGGTTCTATATCTCCTGCTATTAGGTTCTTATACACTTGTCGCAGTGGTTTCCTGGAAGCACACAAACACAGGCTTCCTTACATGGGAAGCTATCAGGATACAGTATTGTAGTAGTTCAAACCCATTTTTGGAAATTCAGCCTAGCTAAAGGCCATACTCATTAAAAAGTTATGTAGCATTTATAGATTTCTTTTTTTTTTTAACTACCCAGAAACATGTGGATGAACTTTTCAAAGTAAAGCATACGCTTTTCCAATCCATTACACTTCTTTTTTCCCCTGAGCGCCAGCAGCTACCTTTCTGCCACGCTCCCAAGGATACACAGGGCAAAAAGGGGGCAGGAGTAATCTCAAAATCTATTCCCTCCTTCAAACACATGAGCTGTTGTACAATTATTAAAAGCAAACCTGAAAAGACAAGTCCATAGTGTAGCTGGCACAGGTGCCCTGCAGGTCGTGCTCTGGGCACTACCAGTATCTGAGCATGGAGCAACTCTTCCCCTCTGCTGCTCAGGAAAGAGAAACATGTGCCAGTGTGCCCTGTATTGTTCTGTCACCAAACACACAGAGCAAAACTTAGGCCAGAAAGGGAAACAAATGCCTGAAACTCTGACTGTTGCTTAGGCAGAGGCCTCTTGCATAAACTTAAACTTCCATAAACATAAAAAATGCATATAAGCTGTGCCTAAACAGTTGTTCCTTTCTATGCAAATGTCCAGCTGTAACGCTGGCGTTCTCAGCACACAGTTTCTTCCTTCTACCCTCACTTCTACTGCCCTCACATCAGAGCTTCAGGGGAAAGATTGGCATTGCTTTCATCCTCCCAGACTGTTGATATGTCAAAATAGGCTGCACTCCAAGCTGTTGGCTGGTTCAGATTACATACCTTTCTAAATTTATTTTCAATTTGAAGCATGAATATTCCTAACAGATCAGAAGGAAAAAAAAAAACAAAACAAAACAAAAAAATCATTCCAAAGTAGAATTGAAAAATGCCTATATAGATTTTCAAGTGAGGTAGTAATTTCACTTAAAAATTTGATTTAAGACACAGTTTATGGGATAGAATATATGGCCTTAAGATGTAGGAATGTTGTGTGACTTGTTGCTGTAACGCTGATGATCATGGTGGGTGACAACCCTGCCCGAGGTCCACTCTGAATAAATCCCATCAGTAATATGGGTTTATTAACAGAGCCTAACGCAGCAGGGAGGTGCCATCCCCATGGCTCTTGCTGCTCTGCATCTCCACTCCCCTTGCTAAGGACAGCTTTTGCAGAGGAACATTTCACTGTAAAACAAAACTCATATTGAGTGAAAGGGAACAAGGGTCTCAAGGTTTCTCAGAGCTTAGGAGGATGAGTCCTCTGTGCTGTGGAAGCAGCACTTGTTTGCTCTTTGCATGGAAGAGCTGCAGGGTGCCTCACTGCTGCTGTAGCCTGCATGGGCCAGGGCTGTGCTGTGTGTTTGGGTGATTGCTGGTCTCTGCACAGCCCACCCCACATGCCAGTCGGTGCAGAGAACGAACACCAGGAGGACAATTGATTAGTGAGGGAGGGCAAAAGTCTGCTGCACAGACTTAAGGCGTTTTATTTTTGCTTTCTGCTTTCTTTTTATCTCCTCTTTCTCATGTGGCTGGCTGGGCTCCCTTTATTCTGCAGCTGTGGTGCTGAATGCTGATGACAGTGTGGCATTCATTTTAGGGGCAGTACATGCAGGCTGCGAATGTCTGACCTTTAGGAGGGAAAATGAGTGGAGACTGTGGTTTTATGGCTGAGAGATAATAATGCTTTACCTCTTGACACTTATTTGAGTGAGGGATGTCGATATACACCTAATCCTTATGTGTATATTTGAGCAGCACAAAGCAGATGTCCAAAGGAGCAGTAGCACATGTAATTGATAGCTCCTTTGTGTTTTAATGTAGCCCTATTTTTATGGGTTTTTCTTCAAATCCTGTTGCTAGTTCTAGGCTGCTGATGACTTGACACTACTCAGTCTCAGATGTAATGCTATAAATACGATCCAAAGATGGGGTTGATCACAGGACCAAAACTTCAGGCATTAGTGGAAAGTACCTATCAAGAGTACGTGCCGAAAGTTCCTCCAAAGTGCCCAGCACTGGAGAGCCTCATCTCTTGGGTCCCAGCGGGAGTCCCAGGCTTGGTTGCTCCCAAGGACATGCCATGTTGAATCACATAACAGGTTTCATACCATCTCAGCATAAAGGCAGCCTCCAGGGATGCCAGCTATTAATTCCTAATCAACATGCATGCAAAAATGCAGAGCAAGACTTTCAAGAGTGGCAGTGCTGGGCCTGCCTAGGTCAGTATCCAGTCTTTGAGAGCCTTTAACAGAGAGAACTTAAAGGAAGCTAATATGCCAACATCAATGTGCCCAAAAATGTTGATTTTGCAGAAGAGGTAAGCATGGAGATGTGGATGGAACACACCAGCATACCTCTCGCTTTTGAAACCTTAGAGATAAAAAGGTTGCAGTTTCCATCAAAATTAGAGAAAAATAACCACTTAATGAAATATAAAATCTTATAATACTATTTGCAACTACCTTTTCTATAAATAGACNTTATATACATGTTAAAAAAGAAATATATATATGGGGGAGGGAGCAGGAGAGAAAGAAAGAGAATGAAAGAGAGGTGATATTGGAAATGCAAACAGACCACCAGCCCAGGGGGTGAGAGATGTTCCCATTACTTATCCGGAATATGCTGATGGCCTCAGCCCAAGTCCTGACAGACATGTCTGCCACGTCACTTCAGTGGCAAGGCTTGTCACAAATTGAGGGCACATTTGCTTGCAGACAGCAAATAAAGCCAAAGATTGGATGACTATGGAAGCATTCTTACCCTGGCTATTAATTTAGGGTTTCTGGTATGTCCCAGGTCCACTGGCAGTGAGGACTATCGAACTAGCATCTGTCAAACCACACACTAATTGCACTGAGACAAATGGAAAAATATAATTTGCAGGTTTTGACACGTGGCAAAGTACAGTACGACGACCTGGCTGAGAAATACTTGCCTTTGGTCTCTGCTTCCCATGGAAAGCACATTCTATTAACATTTATGTTTATAATTATCCTGCAATTTTATTTCGGTTCAGTTGAACAGAGGCAAAACATGGCACTTTTCTCACAGATCCGAGCAGCTGATGGGCAAAGGTTAATTTGTCAGTACATGGACACATTAGCTTGTCACATCTGTTATTAATTGCAAACAGATATATTAGTCTAATTAAACATTGCAAAGGACTGACCTAAATTGTTCAATGGTCTGTAGCTACATATATTCTGCTATTAACACACTTCATGTTTCATGTTTAGCTTTTGCATACTGATGAGAAGTAGCACTCTTAATTGTAAAGCTAGTTATGTGTCTCATCGTCACCACTTACTGCTGGTACAGTTAATGTGCTCCAAATGTAAAAATAAAACACATGTGACACAGCCATGTGAATTTTCTGTCAAATAGCAGCCATTCCTCCTCTGCCATCTCCATTGCTCGCCTTCCTAAATGATTATTTTCCTTGGCAGCTGTCTAAGTGGCTTGTCCCAGTCTAATTTCAAACCTCATTATTAGGACAAACAGTTGCGGCGCATCAATAGCCCATCAGGATTAATTAAACTGGGAATCAGCAGCTGACTGTTAATCAGATCATTTGCAGTTGATCAGTGTAGGGACTATCATCAAGATATTACTGTAGTCATTTTTTATTATGTGTCCACAGCTCATACCAAACCCAGTAATGTCTTGATACAAAATATTTGCCCTGCAAACAGCAGCTTCTTAGCAAGTTTTGGGCAGTGCAATTACTGCTTCAAACAAGATAACCTCCAAACTGTACGTTTATGACCTGAATCACTTTGTTCTGCTGGCTTTAGATGCTCCATTGCATGGGAATAAGCAAACCTCTCCTTTGGAGGAGTCTCATCTGGTCTTAAGGTACAGGATGCCCAGCACGTCACATCCTCTACTCTTGCTCTCAGCTTTCTAAAGCACAGTTTCCTGAAAATACACAGAAGGAATTTTTTTTCCTAACACTCTTTTTTCTATCGTAATTCTCTAGAAGAAAATATATTTAAATTGCTAAAGGACTGTATTTGCACATATAATTTGTGATCAATATAATCTGTTACAATGACATGCAAGACCTAGGGAATCTGAAAATCACTGTTAAAAAAAAAAAAGGCAACAGAGAGAAAGATGGTTCAATTTATAGCAGACTCTTGCTTCAAAAATTAAGTCAGAAGATATGTTTCCTAAGGACATATCTTCCCTAAGTACTTCCCAGACAAGTAACTAATTTTTAACTTACTATAGCAATAATTTTAAAAAGATCATTGTTATATTAACTATAATCTGGCATGATTCAAAAACTACCTTTAGCTTGTAGAGTGTTTTTTCACAAAGAGAGCTTGTGCTTCTGGGAGCAGCTCCCTATTTACTCTTTGAAGCAAACTCAAACACAAGTCGGAAGTTAGCAAAGGGCAGGCATACTGGGAAGTTTATTTCTGATGGAAATGTCAAAAGTAGAAGGTTTCTGTATTATATTTTTCTGTTGTGTGAACAGACAGAAAGGCAACCACAGCAGCTATTGAAAGATCATCTGAAGGAGTAAAGAAAGAAAGAACATAATTCAAAGCATGTCCCTATCTCAGAGGGTATAAAACAGAAGGATGGAAACTCTCAACTCCACCATCACATAAACAGAGTCAGAGTTGGTGGAAGTGATATATTCACTCCTCTTTGCTCTCAGGGGAGGCAAAAACCAATTACATATTTATCTCCTATACATATGGTTATTTATAACAGACAGGAACAAAATTATAGTCTACGGAATTTGTGTGAGTCCATAGAAAAAGAAATCCAGTCAAGGTGAATTTCCTGAGAAAAGACAGTACCTAAGATACGGCAGGAGGAGGTTTCATTTTTGATGCATGTCTACATGAAGACAGACAAGGAGCTATGAAAAGCTGCATGTCTGTGCACTATCCTCAAATGGTTTTCAAATAAGCTGTGTGTCAATCAGCAAGTTTTCTAGTTCTTATCTCTGCAGTCCTCATGGAACTGATGAGATATGAAAATTCCTCTGCATATTATTTTCAGTGATCAGTGGCTACTTTGAGGTGAGGGCCTTGTGCCCTACAAGTTCTTGAGGGCTCCAAAAAGTGACTCGGACTTTGCTTTGGGCCATGCTTACTCTGAGGTCGGTTGCCCAAGAAAAAGAACAAACCTCTGCCACTAACAAGTTTGCTAACTGAACACAGAGTGTGACAGGACCCTCAGACGTCTTTCTCCTCCCTGCCAGCTGATGGCTCAGCATATTTTCAGGGCCCCAGCGGCCCTTCCTGTGCCTCAATGAGGTGGCTATCGACAGCATCCCACTACATTTCATTCCTTGTAGTAGCCAAGATGAGAGAACAGCCAAAAACCAACTGTCAAGGTCCCCCCCCAGGGTCTTGAGGAGAAAGGTAATACGTGTTTTCCCCAGAAAACGGTGCGATTTGTGTGTTTTTCAAAGGCTCTGGCCATTTCCCATAACCTGCATTTCTGCACTTTAGTGAGAATTTTTCAAAACAAAACCAAGGGAGAAGTCTACCCAGAGCCCTGTCTACTTGGGGTAGCAATGCTAATTTTAATATGTGCCTGGTGGCTTCATTATCTGAGATTACAAAGATGGTTAAGTAAAATGACACACTCTATGTTGTTTAGCCAACAGAAAATACCCCTTGGTGTGAGGAGTGTAAGGAACGTGTCATTCCTCAGTATGTAATGGCAGAAAAAAGAAGCTGGTATTAGAAGAGGAAAACTCCCAGTTCTGCTGTTTCTTGCCACCCTATGAGCCTCGCTGCCCAAGGCAGGAGCTGTGTTTGCTCTCACTGGAGGGCTGCCCCCAGACAAAGTACACACACGTGGCTGGTAACACATATGCCCCAGGCACTGTGGTTTAGGTGACAATGAAGTCAACTCTTTACATTACAGATTTATATAAGGCTCAATTTCCGACTTATCCTGCCATACTAGAGGTGTTTGCTATTAGGATACATACAGGGAAATGTGTGTCTGCCTTCAAAGTATGCGACATGCCTCTTCTCCTTGATGATAATCGCTGGAGGAGCTGTGGAGGCCATGGTGACTAATGCTATGCCCATATGTTCTGGATGCAGCCAGTAGCACAGTAATCTTTTTGTGAGCAATCTTTGATCAGCTTCTGACACTGATGAGATGGAAATTAAATTTTACATGCTCTAATGGCACTGTCTGGAGAGAGCATAGTGGAATTACAAAAAGAGACCCAGTGCAAGGAAATATACGAAATCTGCCTTTCTGCAGCCAGCTAGAGCTCACTGGCTGGTAAAATGCTTGTAGGGTGGAAAGGACAAACTTCTGCCCCTATTCCAGTCAAGTACTCCAAATGTATTCTAGACACTGACATATGAGAGAAATTCACAATAAAAGAAGGAGAGATGGCCATATGGTTTACCTTTAATGATTGGCCATGTAAGTAATGTCCATCTGGATATGGAAAGCCATCAAATGCATGATGGTTTATGTTGTTTTAGAAATAGTCATGCATTTTCAGACTACCTCTGGATCTGTGGATATGCTTCAGCAATCTGTGTGTCTCATACTGCTGCTATGAGACATGAACACCCACATACAGCAACTATTTTCCATGGAAAACTGTGTGGCACTGCCTTTCTTTGAGACAGAGTAAGGTGTCTCATAGTCTACAGACAGCCAATCAAAGTCTGGTCTGAAAAGAAAACTCTCATCTATGCAAACTCTCAAGCTAAAACGCTGGTTGCAGCATTTCTTCTGGATCTTACAGTTATTTGGTCCTTTTCCTCTTGAAACTTCAAGTGGATAGGAATCAGAAGACCAAATGTGTTCTGAACACAGACGCCATTGTAGTGGTGTTGCTGCTAACAAAACACCTGGCTAGCATCTAGCAGAAACCCACCTGCTCATCAGCTATATGGCAGCCCTCATTCTCACACAGAAACAGCCTGACTTGGTTGTGTAATGAAGAGAAAATGATATCAAGTCCTAAAAATATAAGGAAAAGAAAAACAGTAAAGAAATGTTAGGTGAGAATATATAAAGAAAAGAAAAGTGGACCATCTTCTCTAACTTCTTGCATTAAGACAGGATCTGGTATACTTAGAAGATATCTCAAAGATATCTTTCTGTTTGGTGGCTCTATTTAAAATATAGTTTGCCTTTAGGGAACAACTTCATTTTGGGCAACAGTTAGGGACAGCCAGACCTCAGAGTAGGCCAAAGACTCAGCATCTTCACCCCCCAAAACAGAAAGAAAATTCTGTCATACTCTGCTGTCATGTCTCACCGTGATGGAGAATCCTATTAGGCAGGTAATTAAATTGGTGGGTCTGAAAAATGGTGTTGGCTCCTTGGTACCAAATCTTTTGATAGCAGCTTTAGGAATAAAATCTACTTGTCTAAGAAAGGCACACCGATATTAACAATGACATCTTACTGAAATCCAAAAGAGAACCACCCAGCCAAATTTGAGGGAGATTATCAGTGAGGTTATCATCTACCTCCCAGCCCAGTGGGGACTAACCCACCATCGGCAGTGTCTTGTGGAACAGAGCACCCTGCTTGGGTGTGGGATACCTGGACCTGGTTTTCCCTGGAAGCAGATCACCTTGCAAATGCTCCTCCACGCTGCCCCTCTCCCTTTCACCCCCTTTTCCCAGAGGAGATCCACATTCCTACTGTGCAGAACAAGATTTTTGTAATCCCACTGAGTTATATACTATATGGAAACCTTTTTCCCAACTAATCCAGCTGTACCCATCTTATCTCCAATAAGTGGCTAACAAAGATACCTTAATCAAATTCACTTGTAAGAAATGTAGATGTTTACCTAAGCTCTATAATTGTAAGCATTTCTGAAAAGTAATTTTTGAGAACTTCACTAAAGAGATGCAGGTTTTTAGGAGAAAATGCTTATGAACCAAATAGTTGCAACCCAACAGGCTCTTCAGTAGAGGTACACTCTCCTCTCTGGGGATTAGCAGCATCTTGCAGTTTCTGGATATCCCGGAATTACCTGGTTTTTATGCTCCTTGGGAGCCTACACCAGACACCTGATATCACACTGATAAGGCCTTGTGCAGTTACAGGGCCCTAGCCAGATCCTCAGCAGTAACATGCCACAGCAAAACCTTGAGAGACACGTCAGATGTCCTGGGTGAAGGTTTTCACACAACGCCTAACATCAAATGAAAATCATAGGCGGCTCTAATGCGGAAAAAAAATCTAGTAAAATTAATCAAACTGCAAAACTCTTCCTTCTAGGCTATTTTCAGTCTGGTTCCCCACAATTGCCCCACTCCGAGCTCAAATGGTTTGAGAGACACGTCAGATGTCCTGGGTGAAGGTTTTCACACAACGCCTAACATCAAATGAAAATCATAGGCGGCTCTAATGCGGAAAAAAAATCTAGTAAAATTAATCAAACTGCAAAACTCTTCCTTCTAGGCTATTTTCAGTCTGGTTCCCCACAATTGCCCCACTCCGAGCTCAAATGGTAACAAGGCTGGGGTGGGGATTACTGCAGATCTGCAATACAGAAGAGGACCATGGAGAGAAGACCCAGCCCAATGCGAAGAGAGAAGATCATGGGTAGAGGACAGCACAAATGCAAATGGCCTCACAGTTGAAAGGGAGCAAAAGGGAGCAAAAGCAAATCAAACATCCAGAGATCTATCACGAGAGAAGCCAGACAGCTGGTAAATCTGCTCACCCCTGTGGGGCTATTGCTTCTAAATCTGTTGGGGGACTTGGCTTTAAATTATCAGGCAAGGTTTAACACTGCTGCTGTCTGCAGGGGGATGCCCTGTGCTGAGCTGCGCTGCGGACTCGTGGGGGAAAGCTCGGCGGCTGCTGGCTGAGCAGGTGCTCAGTGTGGCTGCTGCCAGCAATGCTTGGCCATGCTTTTGTGACCACATGGTAAGGCCTTGCCCAGATGATGGCACTGCCCAAGGGGAAGCTCAGAGAGGTGATGCCAACCCGGATAAATGTTTTGCCTTGCCTGGGTGTGGGTAATTGAAGTTAAAGTGTAAAACCTGGTCTATTACTGACCTTCTAAAATGTCTCCTTCCTTCCACCACAGTAGGCTGGTACCCCCTCATTGCAGAAGCCACATTTTTGTGACAGCATTACAGAGTGGTTATGATCAGGCAAATGACTGGAAATTAAAAAAAAAAAAAAAAAGAGATGTACCTATTTACCTGTCCATATCCAACTCCTTTGTACCTCAAATTATTTGTTATCACAAGTGCTTAAGGAGAGGTGATGGAGGACTGAATGCTAAGCTGTGAACTGTGAGCCTACACAGCAGAGCAGCACAGTTGTGTTTTGTCTCATGCAGTGCTGATACAGGACTGAGATGTTTCTGATTCTGAATATTTATAGCTGCTAATGAATAGTGTGCAAAGCTGAAAGAGCAGAGTGTGATTTGAAGTTAATAGGGTGAGTAGGTGTTGCTGGCACCCAGAAAAAACAAAGGTGAGACTTGCACACTGGACCAGCATCCTGGGGAAGGCAGAGTTGGGCACCAATTACAGGAGCTGATGAAGTCATTTCTACAGAGGGGCTTCCCTAATTATACCTACACTTTACGCCTGAATAGCCCTGCTAAAATGCAACTACAGATCTCGGTCATCGTATTGTCCTAACAGAGTTTTGGACTAGGTCACATTTTTAAAGAGGGGGAGAAATCTTTCTGTCATCACACATAAGGGAGTTACGTTCATGGACAGATTAAACTCTTGACTGTGAGTCCAAAAATACGCAAGATACAGTCCCTCTTTTATGCCCTCTCAAATGAAACGTGCTAATAACAGACATTAACAACTGAAGCCTTTTAAGATGAAAAGGACTCTGTATTTGTTCTCTTCATGCTTGTTAAATGTTTTATGGTGACGCTTATTTACTGTCAAGAAAATATTTCCAGTGGAGGCAACGTACATAATGATAAAAATAAGCAAGCACTAAAACTATTTTTTTACTGACCAGAGCACCTTCCAGCACTTCCCCCTGGATTCTTTCACACAAAGAACATATTGTCATTGGGGCCATTATAGGGCTGTGCTGCTTTGCTAGGCTCGGCAGGACTCAAGGGAAACAGCTATAGATTGCAGCAAAAAAGTCCATCAGACAGATCGCATCTGACTCCACTGTTTCTAGGAAAGAATGCACCAGAACACTCCAGCTGAATAGACAAATTTTCCAAATGTTTTAAATCAGTTTTGAGACAAAAAGGGAAGATGCTAAGGAATGGATTTGGCCTATAAACATTAAGCGATGTGATGCCCATTTCTCTAGGAAGCTGACATTAAGGGGCTTTCTTGTTGATGGTGGACCTGAAGGAAAAAACCCACACCAATTAAGCAGCAATTGAAGAAAAGCAGGCAAGAAAAGATGGTTATGTATTAGTACAATAGCTCAGAGGCTTTTCATTTTAGGATACAAAGAGGGAGTAGAGAATGCTGTTTTCTTTTTAAAAACCTTTTAAAAATGGTAACTGCATCCTGCTCTTGTAGATGTATTACTTATGACATCCCAGTTTTCATCCGTTCATGATTTTACATTAGAGTTAAATCTCTGCAGCTTGAATCTCACGGCTGAGTTAGCCAGAGCCCATAAAATATTGAAACCTTTAGAGCAGCAGCCAGCCAGGTTGAGAGAAGTTCATGTCCAAAGCTGAGCTTTAGATTCTGAGACATCCCAATTGGAGTGTAGTACAGAAAAAAGCACTGATAAAATTTTCATAAAAATGAGCTAAGGATATTGCTAGCATGCTTCCCAGCATCTATATGAAAACTTAATCTGAGCTAATGGAAAGGATATGAAAGCCTTTCTCAATTCAAACACAGTCAGTGCATAATTCATAAATTATTGTCAGAGAAGTGATTCTGCTCTGAGATTTATTCTCTTTTGGATAGAAGCAACTGGAGGAAAAACTGGGTCTTTTTGACCTTTAATGCCAGCAAATTTTACAGTAGAGCTGTCAATATAACCAAGTAAACTGGTCATTTCTCCAAACAGCAACAAAGTGCCAGTATGCGCTCACTGCAGGCTAATATTAACACAGCCCTTTAGGTTACTTGCAAACCATTCAAAGCAACTGAACCTAAAACATTTAAGTGAAGATAGTTACAGAGAAGAGAATGAAATTTCCATGTTTTCCATGACAGACACAAAAAGGTTCATTATGTTAAGAAGAAAAATCACGCAAAAATATGCTTCACTTCCTAACTCTACTCTTCAGCTATGATTACCTTTAAAAGCCTATTTTCCAATTAAAAACCTATGCAGCATTCCAATAGAAAATGCATACTGACAGATTTTTTGTTCCTTATATATGCCTGACTTCTAAACAACATAGCATAAAGTATGAAAACATTTATCCACGGGTAGTGATTTAATATTTCACTCTGAGTGAGGTTGTTGCACAGTCAATGCACACAATCTGTAGTGAGTTAAAAGCAAATCTGACAGAAATAGTTGGAAATCTGAGGAAATTGCAAATGCAATTAGGCGCTATCAGTAGAAAAGGCAGCAGCTGGCTGATAACATGGCAAGATTTCTCTTTCCTTCAGTTCTGGAATTGCTATTACCTTTTCTCCAATGTATCAGGCACTTAAAGGAAATCAAGTATCAGAGACATTTACAAGTTGTGAATCCTGGAGTGTTTTGAAGCTGTAAAAATGTATTAGTGATTGGAGGCAAAAGCACCACTAAAAATGACCAACATAATCCCCCCCAAGAAAAACAAAAACAACGATCCAGTAAATCACTCTGAGAGAGATATGAGGAACATTTCATCAGGAAGAAAGTGCATTGGAATCTGAAAATGATAACATGCAAGAAAAGAGCTTGATACAATGCCACGATCTGTTTCTTTTTAATTCTGTTTAAAAGTGATTACCTGGTGTGTTTGGGGGGGAAATTAATTGCTTACAAGCAGGTACTTTAAACATAGAGGTGCCAACAAAGATTGACAGAAATAAAGGTTGGCTTGGGAAGCTTTTTTTGTGAGGTAATGGCATCAGAAAGCAAAAAGGAAGAGAGATACATGGAAAAGTGGCTAGTAGCACAAGGTAAAAGGGAGAAAAAGAGAAAAGAGCTGTGGTGATTAAAGACAAATTCATAGGACATCTACCCTGAATTCTCACTATGATTGTTGCCATTCCCCACGTGCAGTATCAGGTAGTATGTGATCATATCCCTCTCACTTGTTCCTCCTTGGAGTCTCCGGATATGCTCATTAATCGATAGGGCTCTAACGCTAGAGAGCTAATAAACCCAAACCCCACTGTAACAGGGAGGTGCTCAGATTAAGGGCCTGATCTCCTGCCCCTTGCTCAAGCAAAGCTCGCACAGGGAGATGGACTTACTGGCAGAGCCTCATCCTGCACCTGTGGAGTGACAGCTTGTATTGCTCTGCACCCAAAGTCCTTTGCATTCCTGCTTTACCTGTTGGGGGAGAACGCTGCTGTGCCTGTTGCCAAAGGATTTAGCTGCAGTTACATATCTTGCCTTCAGCCCAAGCAAACACTGAATTCCCGTCCTTCAGCGGCTTCCTCTGACCTCTCACACTGCTGTGCTTCACACTGGTAATAAAGCCATATTTATAAAACTCCTTCTTGTCCTTCCCCAAACAAATTTTACTAAAATGTTGAAGGAACGATGCTGCTACGTGAACCTTGCAACTGATTTCCAGGCCACAATATTAGGTTTATAATACTAATAGTTTTGAGTAAGTCATCTTCCTTGAGTGCTTTATCTCACACTTGAAATAAGAATCAGTGATTCACAATGCCGGAGAATGTGGAAACAGAAAATGTTTCCTTTTCTCATCTCTAGCTGGTATTATTTATGGTAGTTGAGTAAAAATGTGACCTACTGAAAAGAGCAACATTTTCTGTGGACCCATCCACACCAGAGAAGAAAGCCAGAATAACACCTTCCAAACAGAGGAGTCTACAGGTACTGCTCCTGTATACATATTACCAGAATATTGCCTTCTGCAATACTCACCACCATCTTTACCAGTATCCCTCTTTTCACTCTATAGAAGGCTTTATTTATTTCTGAAGGAGAGATAAATGCAACATATATGTTGCACATTAAAAATATAAAAGGTGGTAATTATAGTTTCTCCAAAGTGATCTTGGCACTCAAGAACCACAGGTAATCCAAATAATTACCAGTAGATTGCAGACAAATAGTAGGTAAGAGGTCAAATTTTAAAATGGGCTATTTTTTTTTCAGTAAGAATGAACACCCGGAAGAGTCCAAAGTAATTAAGTACTATAATGCAGTAATTCCTCCAATGTTTCAGTGTAAAGCTCTGGTATGATGTGAGCAGGCTGAAAACACCCACACAGACACCAGTGGCTGTTCTGACAGATTTGGGTCCTGTTAGTTCCCCAGCATAACACAGAGGATTGGGTCCTTCGTGCTGAGCAAAGCCTTGGGAGCAGGGCTGAGTCCTCAGTGCACAGACCCCCTTCCCACTCAAATATATATACAGTTCATGTGTTTGTTCATACACTAAAATATTTTCATCACTAAGACATGAGACTGACACTGTAATTTTGCCTGTAAACCCTACTCAAATTCTATTTGATTGATGAACACACATTACATGATCTCATAAATTGAATAAATAAATGAAACTGTCTAAAAATAGAGTTGTGTTTTCTTCCACAGAGTTTGACACTGTTCAGCCTCAGCCTGTATTAGTCACTGAGAACTACAAAGCACGACTGTAGTCAGATATCTTTGGAAGGTAAACTGATTTTCGCCTTTCCCCTACCAGTTTATAGAAACAGACATATCTAAATAACATATATTGGGTAGCACAGAGCTTTTTTAAGCTTCTTGCTCTTGCCTGTTGTGATTTAGCTTTCGTCAAGCTGTAGCCCTGAGAACAATTCAAATTTGATTTTATAAAACCTGATCTTCACCTCTTTCTTTGACTGCATTTAACTGTTGTGGAAATAAGGAGAGAAGGATGCCTATTGCAGCTGGAGAAGTTAACATACCTAAATGGCACTTCTTTTATAGAGGGAAGGTTGTAATAAGTCATGTGATTTAGAGTAAAGGCAGCAGTGTGCAATGGGAGCAATTTTCTGCCCCTCAAACAGCACTTCAGGTGATGTTGTTCATCTTTCTGTGACTCGCTGTGTCAAAGCATGCCCAGAGCAGAGGTGTTCAGGGACCCGACAAGCTGTAAGTGTCCAGCTGAAAAACCTGGGAGATATCCCAGAGCTCAAAGAATTCACTTTTTCAGTTGCTCTGATTTACTTCAGAATGCACCTTTAGGGAATTTATGTCTTCCATGCCTTTAGTTTCCCATTTCCTTTCTTGTCATCTTTAAAAATCCATTAAAGATCACAGAGACAGTTTCTCCGAGCTTCCATTTCTGAGGGGCTGCGGAGCTCCACAAAGCGTGCAGTTCCAGAGGTGAACTGACTCTTTTACTCTCTGCACCTTGATGTTGTTAGGACGACATTTTAATTATAGGTGATGGTTACAGGCTGAGAAAACATGCTGAATTCTACAGGGAAACAAACAGTTTTCACTCATAAGGACTTAATGACAACTAGCTAACCAGTCCCCTTCTGTCAGAACAGGAGAACATTAAAATGCAAGATAAAATGGGGGGGTTGATTTCTCAAGGTGCTTGTTTGAGAGATTTAAAATTATAGTAGTCTTATGTTTTACAAAAGCAATCACTAGGCTTTTCAGGTATTGCTAAAGTAAAATTATTTTTAAAAGTTAGCTCTCTTAAAAATAGGCAGCTGCAGTAGTCCAGCTTGAATTTGTATTTTTTAGAAAAAACATTTTGTTAGTCACATATGATGACTGGTATTTCACCTATTTTACAATATTCTTACAAGTTTCCGTACAGTAGAGTAAGTTTACATTAAAATGCCACACCACCTTTGCTATGATTAATTTAGATTTGTCTATCACTGTGCATGCTTGCTGATTTGCCCTGGGTATTATAATAACTTTAGCCTGCTTGTCATTTGCTGCTAACATTGCCTCACCTGTAAAACTGCAGCAGATATATTTCAGCTTCCCCAGTTTCTGCCATTGCCTTACCTATTATAGTAGAATAAAAGAACATTTCTCGGGTGCATGCATAAATATTTTCATCATATTTCAAATGCATTCAGACAATTGCTGCATATTGGCACCAAAACAAATGAAATAATTCCCCATATCTCTTCACGTACGAAATGTTTCCTTCCCTGTTTGAATGATGGCCAGCCTCTACTTATCCAGAGCTGGAAGGCAATATTCCCACACACATGCAGAGCTATTTGGTTTGTTGATATATGCATCAAATCATATGCCTCTGCATTAATATGTCTGTGTACACACATGTTTTTCTTTTTTAAAGTATGAAACACTTAATTAGAAAACCTATAGTTTAAAGTGCAAAATTTAAACAGAAATGACACGTCAGGTCATTTGGATATGGGCTTATTTTAAGGTAGGCGAAACAATCTGTCATTAACACAAGACCTTAATTATACACACTGTCTCTAACTGCACCAATTAACTGAGCAAGAGTAGTCAGACCAACACCGCTGCCAGTGAAAGTGGCTGCATGAACAAACCAGCCATGGGGCACAATCTCTGCATGTTTTGGGGCTGTCAGGCTTTGCTGCCCTGTTATTTTGGAAAGAAAAAAAGTCCTTCTGAAAAATTCTCCTGTTTCTAGAAACCTGCAAGAGCAGATGCTGCAGTCAGAGCAATTTTATTCCCATTAAAAAAGTCTGTTCCTAATAAATGTAGCAGGGTGCTGAGAGGGGTTCACATCCTTCCCTGGCTCTGAGCAGAGCCTCACCAGTGGGTATCATGCCTCTTCCTACCAGAGAGAGTTTGGGTCCCCTATAGCACTTGCAATCCAATCTCGGAGAAGATGCAATAAGTGAATTTATTAACCCACGGTGGGTGGGGAACCAGCAATGGCAACAATAAAAAGACTACGTGTTAACCTATGTGCCTACCTCGATGGCTCCAGGTTTAGTCGTATGTGCTAAATTAGACCATTACACACTGTAAAGCAAACGATGTACTGAAACACTCCCACAGCCTTGTAATTTATACTACGTTTCACAGGGTAGAGTAAGTTGCTCATGGTAAATAGGGTCTCATTGGATGACTTGTCTCTAACAGTACATTGTCACATAATTAAAGTGGACACAGCTTAGAAAAATGAAAAGGCTAGAATATAAAGCTCAGCTGCAAATAATATAAAATGGCATTATCAATAACAGAGATCCCAGGGTTTGCATATTAATTTTAAGAAGGTGCTAATTTGAGTGTTTTAAGCTTGCATTCACAAGCTTGTTTACATGCTTTGTTCCACCTGGACCTGTTTGGAGGTTTGTCAAAAACCTAACAAGCAGAAAAAGATTGCATTTGAAAATACACATACATGTTTAATTAAGCCAGGGCCACCGAACATTCCTCAATATATTTAGCTGTTGAGATTTAAGCACCACCAGAGCATCAGGCATTATCACCTTTTGAAGTACTGCAGAATCTTTAATATTTAAAGCACAAAGCAGACTTTAATATAAAATTCTAGCAGACCACAGAAGATTAAAGACGCATTATAAATGTGACAGTTTGTAAATGGAACACCAGTATTAAAGGGAACCCCCCTGATATTTTATAGCATATTTTTCAGGTGTATACTAAATTATAAATACAATTAAATAGCAGTAATTATTCTCTGGAAGGGGATGGCAGTTTAACTGTTCTAGAAAATAGTGATTAACAATAATGTAGGAAAGTGGTAATATGTGTTTTACCACACTGTTCTTGCAGTCAAACTTCCTGCAGAAGTCTTCAGCTAATTTAAAACCACCCTGGGGCCCTACATCCATGGGCACA
Organism: Mystacornis crossleyi; assembly: GCA_013400655.1. Classification (NCBI taxonomy): domain Eukaryota; kingdom Metazoa; phylum Chordata; class Aves; order Passeriformes; family Timaliidae; genus Mystacornis; species Mystacornis crossleyi. The sequence continues at coordinate 44,818 of VYZQ01048557.1, read as the reverse complement.
GTGTCTTTCCTTCCATGAGGCAGGGAGTGGAAAGGGCTGTTTTCTTGGTGTCCAAAACTCCTGGCTTTTGCTTAGACTACACAGCTGATCTCCATTACTGTAGATGCTGCTGCTGCTGCTTCGAATTTCAATGGAGGGAGGGCAGCAGGGACACCCCAGAGAAGTTAAACCAGTACCTCTTGAAGAATTTTAATCCTGAATTAAGATGGACCAATGCTGTCTCTTCAAAGTCACGTGGAGAATTTTGAAAGAAGCCAACCTTACTGTATACCAAATTAATTTGGCAATCATGTGTCTCTAGCCCAACAAGACTCATTTAACAGGTTGTACCAATCCTTTAATTTAGTAAATAAACCCCATGGGACCAGAATTTCCCCACTTCTTTTATAAATACCTGTGAGAGCAACAGCAATGATTAAAAGAGGGGAGGGACTCTCAAGGAGAAGATTTGGGGCATATTTTCTGCTTGCCATCTCTTGTGGGGAACTGAGACTGGCCCCCAAAAATCAGAGCCAATCTCTCCTGAAGGATGCAGGCTGATAGCTGTGGGCAGCACAGGGACCTGTCTCCTCCATGGCAGCCAGGATTTTAGCACAGGCTGGCAGGAGGCCTCTCAAGGAATACGTCTGTCACGACTGAGACTTGGGTGACATTTTTCTGTCCCTGTCTTTCTGCCTTGACCCTTGACCCCCTTCCCTTGAAGAAAGAAGGCTGATGGAGGCAGCTCTTTTTATTTTTCCCCCAAAATACATTGGGATTTTATTAGGAGACCCTCAGACTACGATTAATAATAAGTAGCAGTTTGCATCTTTGAAGAGGAGCTTTTGTTTTGAAGGCCATATGCATCCAGACTCTTTCAACCTCACTGTGGAGAAAATCCCTGAACACTGGAGATTTTGGGAAGATCTCCACAGCTTGAGAGAGGGGCTCAACACTACCAAGGGACATGCTTGCAGAAGCCACAGTTTCTGGATCTCATTTCTCTGAGCACAAAACCTCTTACTCACCCCTTCCCTACCTGGGATTTTGCCTATCCCAGGTTGCAGCATTAAGGTCCATGCCCAGTCATCGTTTAAACTATTGGCAAAAAGAGCAGTTCTGATGTTGAAGACAACAGTTCTAAGGGGAGCAAAATCTGAATAGGATTGAAGAGGAGAAGAAATTTAAAACAAGATTTTAAAAGCACAGAAATCCAACAATTTAGCATGAATATTCAGGTCCTTGGTGCTGGGCCATACAACTCCAAGGTCTCAGTGCATAGCGAAAGCAGTTCTCAAATCTCTGGAGTGCCAGGCACATCACTGCATTAAGGGCATTTTAATATGCATTGCAGTACAAAAGCTTAGCGTATTATTTTCACTTTTATTATCAAAAAAAGGAAAATATAGTGAATGTTATCCAACAGAGTGCTTTAAAACAGAATTTTCAAATAAAAAGTATAAAGAGATCTTAGTTATATTATTCATTGCAGAAATAAAAAATAAATTATACATATTCTCCTAATAGAGATTAAAATGGATAAATAATGAAAAGATTACAATAGCTATATTTCTCAGGGTCTAGTTTATATTGTTAACCCAAGTACTATACACTATACATGATTAGGCACAGTGCTCGTATGAAAAATGCAGTGCATCTGCCATTCACAAAAGCAACACCCAGGCCATGTTTTCCATGAGACTTTGCAGGAGCTGGATTGCTCACATTCTGAGTTGGCAGAGGCACACCAGGCTGTGCCTCATGTCTACATGGGATCTTTTTCGTGCAAGAACGGCAAAGAAGTTTTGGTTTAGCTAAATTCCTTGTTTTTCCATGTACCATACACTCTTAAGAACATTTCCCTTTCACTGCAGGTTGCAGCTTCTCTGGAAACAAGGATGCCTCTATCTGCTTCCAGATTTTAAAGAATTCAAATAAACTAAATATTTTCATTTGGACTGAATACAAGATTTTATAAACTTAGCAAAATAAAGAAACCCACAGGGCAAAAACCCGACTGTACAACAGCCAGCAGCTCCACAGGCACACTGTCTGCCAGGGATGCTGACGATCCCAGCGGATTTCTCTCCCCTGGCATATCTGACATCTTTCACTTCAGCTTAGGAACTGCAACCTGGAAAAAAAAGGCAGCTTCCCTCAAACCCAATATTCATTCCAGAGAATAACTAGCTTAAGCAAATGGGTGTTTTGTAAAGAAAACTGGCTTAGTTTTAGAAGACATTCAAATTCTCCACGTGCTCAGCTTTGCCTCCTGTTGTGCTGGGGCTAAGTGGGTGAGGAGCAGCCCTGTCCCCGAAGCCAGGGCAAGATTCCTGACTAGACCAGCTGAGGGGCTACCTTATCTGTCTCCAGACCCTCAAATCTGTGGATGCCCGGGGCAATTTTGCTTATCTGAGCAATCAGCCCATCCTTCCACTGACCCAGCATACCAACCTCATTGTGCCCCTCCATGAGCTTGTGCTGGGTTTTGAAACCATCGAACAAAACCAGCACCAGAGTAGATGCTACTGAGTGTGCTCATGAAGAAAAGGATTTCCCAGTAAACATTTTTTTCCTTAGTGATGGAAATTATGATCTTAATCTGCTTGCTAAACCTGTATTTAAATGGCTAGAAAGTGTTTCATATTCTCCAGTGCAAGGGCCCAAATCTGTTGATACTACAAGTGTTGTCAACATTCAGCAGCATGGCAGCTGTCACCAGGAAGTTCAGAAAGGCTGATTTAATTGATATTTTCCATTTCAGATACAATTTGCAGTCGGCATGTGGTGAGAAATGCATCTCACCATGCAGATTTTCATGATGCTAGAGCACAAAAAAAAAAAAAAAGGTGCTGCTTTTCTTTTGAGAAAAAGCTTGAAATGTAGTCTAGGAAGGAAATGTTCAACTATATAGGGGAAAGTTGCTTTCATTTAAATGAACTAAATCATAGTAAATCCCAGATTATTTATTTCTGTATATGAAACAGCACATGTGGCAAAATGTAGAAAGTAGTGTACTATTTTTGGAAATGGGAAAGGAGGCCCTGTTCAGCTATGGGGTTTAAACTAAGGTCTGCAATTCAAGCTTGAGCCCAGAATCTAATTCAGGTTAGATGGCTCCAAAATTCTCCAAGCCTTTCTAAGGAGTTTTTTCTTTTTTTTTTCCTAAGATAACACAAATCTCACAAGAATAGCTGATCTTACCATTGAAGGTCAAGAGATTTTAGCAAACCCAACTGCTATGACTTTTTCTGTGTAGTTTAATTAATAGAACCTAAGGGCAGGCAGAACCATTTGACCATCTGAACTGACATCTGCATCGCAGTCCATCGCACCGTACCCAACTGCCCTGCACCAAGCCCAATAACTGGTGTTTGGCTAAGCCAGAACACTTATTTTCTTTCCTGTAAGAGACCTTTTCTCTGAACTGAACCTTTTTGTTTCTAAGGACTGTGCCTGCCTGCAGGGGCAAGTGCCACATCGCAAGACAGGGCTTTGAATACAAACACAGAGCCACAAGCACACACTGTTCATCTTACTGATGTGACTTTTTCTCGGTTTGCTCTCCTTTTTAATCTATGCTAAAGAAAAAAGCCTTTCAGATTTTAAAATATGAAGCTAATTTTTTTTGCCTGAGGAGGCATTATAGCCAGAGTTGGACCATTTCAGTGCTATTTTCCACAAGAATGCTCATGGATCCCAGCAATGCAGCCTTAGCCATGGCTGTGGCGAGATCCCAAGCTGCACACAGCCTCCTCGGCCTCTGCTCAGATCTCCTCTGAGAGGGAACTCCTCTGTGTCTCAAGCCCACTCAGCCTCGGGCCAGAGGGCAAGTAGCCCACCAAGGGCATGATCTGTCATGGTGTGTGCCCATGGCACAGGAGTGTGTTCCCCAGGGGAATCTGTGGGACTTCACACCCTTGAGCCTGGCTGTGAACCCACCCTTGCTTTACACCTCCATTTTCAGGGAGGAGATTTAGAACAAAAGCTTAGACTGGAAACTCCTTTGACATCTTTTAATGCATCGCATTCAGAACTGCTCCATCCACTTCTGAATGAGATGCATTAAACTGCTCCATCCAGCTGTTCCCATCCCCGTTTTAGCAGACAAAGCAGTGGCTGAAATCCTTTTTAATTCAAACATCGCTGAATGTTCTTCTCAAGACACGATGGAGTGCTCCTGGCCCCCTCCCCCTCCCTGTATCTTGGGTGAGCACATACTTAGATCCCCCAAGCACAGTGATAATTTCTCCTTACCAGCAGAGCCAGTCATTATTTATTATATCACTCTCTCACTTCAGTCTCTCCTAGTGGGAACATTGCAGTGGCTGCTGGCTAGAAAATTAGCCAAGGGAACTTCTTCTGTTGGTCTCTTTCCTCATTATACTAGTAAAAAAAATTTAACTGTGACATTCTCTCTCTCCCTGTATATATATATCAGTGCAGGTTGGAAGCACACTGTAGGGGCTAATAGTGAGTAATTTAACTGTGGCTCTCTCACACGTTTTACCCTCATTCTTTCTCCAGAGTAGCAGCAGAAGAACAGTATGTTCATGTATTGTTGCTCCATATTATAAGCAGAGCTTGCAAGTTTATGTCTAATCTCACTCTTTCCACTAGGCTGTTTTTTTTCATGGGGATGTGATGCAATTTCTTCCAGTGTCAAGGCGCTGCCATAAATTACAGAGAGATTCAGGTAATCCTTAAAGAAAAGTTTACATTTTTTCACTTTAAAAAGTGCCTTTAAAAAAAAACAACAGAGGAACATCTGACTGGAACAAAGTTCTGCATACGCATGGGCACTGCTAAGGGCCATCATATTGATATGTGCCCAGAGAGGTTGTTCTCGTAGGCTAGGAACAGACTCATCTACAGAGGTATCACTGGACAGAACTGGTATTCACTGGTCAGACAGGAACCATGTGAAGCATAAAGCAGAGGAACACTTTTCCTGGCTCCCCTCAGGTGTCGCACAGCACAGCTTGGGCCAGTGATGGGATCTGGTTTCAGTTGAAGAAAATTAGTAGAAAGTGTGCTCAGCTGTTCAAAAGAGATCTATGCATGCCCAGGTCACTGTTTTTATGTGCTGGGATATGTCTGTGCCAAGTGAATGCATGCAGCTCCATGGGGAGAACATCCACACTATCCAGTGAATAAAGAAAAAGGATTGAGGAATTTTGAGGAATAGTGAT